>JADDOH010012004.1:0-36643 GCA_016648135.1 Agrypnia vestita
ATCTGCTTCAATGATAGTGTAAACTTTCTTAGAAACAAGGCAGTAACTACGTACTTACTGCCTTGTTTCTAAGAATCTTTGAAGTTTACTCTATTCAACTAGGCACTCATAGGATATTTAAAATCAGGATTCAATAAAAAAATATTTATTTGGTATAACATAGGTACGTGATTCTTTACAAAATTAATATTTTCTTTATTATTAATAATTAGATACGTGTACAGAAATAGTAATGTATTCATGGTTTATCTAAAGTATTTGATTTTTTTTTAATACAATTGTATCCTAATGAAGAGGCCATGGGCTCTGCAACATGTTGATATTTTTCAATACAATAGTGGTGAAAACTAATTAATTACATTTGATTTTAGTTTTTTTTTGCGTTTTTCATTCACCAAACTCAAAATTTGGATCTTGAACAGAGTCATACATTTGACTGACAAGAGATAATCTATTTGCACTTGGAATTATCGGCAATGATATTTCTTCATGGTGTAGCGTTTGTTTTGTCAACGCAATGTTTAAATCATTAGTTTCCACAAATGTAAAATTTTCGATTAAAGTGATATCGTTAATTTCCAGTCGACCATCCGATAAGTTCTCCGAAGATACATAATAATCGACATCATCCATTTTGGTGTCAATATTCTCAGAATAATTTGATGCTGAAAGAAGGAAGGCGTTATTTTAGATTTTTAAAGTAAAATACGATTCGAAGTATACAAAATATACGAGCATTAGATAATTACGGTGGTATAATAAAATTATAGTAACAATATTTTTGACATAAAATTAATTAATTCTATGTATTTAAAATTGTAATACGTCATCACAAATTCAACATAAAATATTATTCATAAATAATATTATTAGCAATTATGTTAATACTTACAGTTTTGTAAAGGAATTTGACCGTTTGGTGAATTGTTTTTATTTTGCATTTCCAGCTCCATTTTAACAATTTGTTTTGTTCTTGACGACATTTTAAGCACTTATTAATAAAAATTATATCATAAATAAATAATACCACTAATAATATATACTTGTATGGGTTTTTAGGGCTAACAACAATCTATCACCGCCGTACACTCGATCAGAATTGATCAGAATGATATGATTATTTTGACAGATCGATAAACATGAAGTTGTCAACAATTTAAATATTATATATTTCTTAGCAAAAAAGCAGCAACTACAGAAGGTATCTGCATTTGCTGCTCTTTTGCTAAGATTTAAGTGTTGTTTTTGTAGATGACCATTTTTTTCTTATCAGTTTTTTCCAGTTTTTTTTAATAAAAATGCCTTTTGAGTAAGATATTAAGAAAATTAACAAAATTATTCACCAGATGGCATTCACAACTACATTTTGAATTTTTTGTTAGTTACTGCCTTCTAGCTTGGAAGGGCAGTATAGTTCTGCGAGGTTATTAAAGAAGAAAATTTATTTGAACGTGTTGAGTATCGCTTTGAATAAATAATTTGTTCGATGTTTATAGCGTTAACTTCGTGGTTGGACATAATTATTATAATTAAACAACTTTGTTTTAAGCGCTTAACTAGTAACTCTACGTCTACCGATACCGTCTAAGTCTTTCGCTACCACCGTATCTTCATCAGATGGTGATGAAGGTACCTAATGAATACCTCATACACCTGATGAAGATACGGTGGTATCGAAACCGGTAGACGTAGAGTTACTAGCTAAGTGGTTAATACAAAGTTGTTTACTTAAAATTAATTAATAATTTGTGATAATATAATTCATAAAAATGATGTTTGTTTTCACCACTTATGTATTGAAAAATATCAACATCTTTCAGAGCCCATTGCCTCCTTCGCCTAACAAATCGAAAATCAAAGTATAGTTTCGGGACGTACCCGTCTCTTCGTCAGGACCAACACTACACTACTATGTTCACAACAGTATACACCGCAACCGGTAGTACTGTTAACCTTTCACCAATATTTCGTCGCTGTATATATAATAAATCCGTGACGTTTAGTACAGATAAGAGAATAAAAACTGTTTTAAAAAATAATTGCACAGGCTAGATTTATAAAAAATATTTTAAATAATTACTAGGCAGACCTTCCAGATGAACGACAATGTTTTTTTAGTATATCTCCATTATTTATATGAAAAATTGAATGTTTTTTTAGTATATCTCAATTATTTATATGAAAAATTGACAAATTGACAAAATGAAAAAAAAATTGATTCGTGTATCTCAGAATGTACTAAACGGCACATAGGATTTATTATATATACAACGACGATTTATCACAACCGTGTTTTCTTTTCAATGACTAGTTTGCACTATCTGGTAGTGGTTTATACTTATTTAACTTATAATGTCTAACCACAAAGTTAATGCTTTAAATATTAAAAATATTAAGAATAATAATTAAGTATATACTAACATCAAAACAAATTTAAATTATAACTATTTTTAAAAAGGGCCTGGTTATTTATAATATTCGATTTACTATTAACACTTTTTCTTATTGCCAAAATTTCTAATTTAACAATTCATTCTGTGATTCTGTATAATTTGTATGCAAAATTTGTAAACCCTTATTAATATCAAAAGAATGATCCACAGCCAAAATATGATTAGAAAATTCTGAAGAATTATTGCTACGTAAACACCTCAACTTTATTTGTTTCGGATTTTTTCGGATTGCTTTTTTCAATATTTTTCGGTGTTTTTAAATAAATAGAAAAAAATAGTTTAAGATAAATTAAAAAAAAAATTAAAGCGTAAACGATCACATTATGTTTAATAAAACGTGGTTTAAATAGGCCATCTCGGTTTCGTTTACAGAAGTGAATTGTATCCAATTTTAGATTGCTTTATCAAATATATTTTATATTCTAGGCTTTATGTCGTGATATTAAAATTTGGATCATCAAGTGATTTAAAATAACCCCACAAAAATAATCCAAAGGAGTCAAATCACAACTTTTTGAATGCCATCGAACGGTTGAATTTCTTGAGATTATCGATTCACCAAACTTTTCTTGCAATCGTGTTGGAACTAGGGAATGCAATCCCGAATACTTTTTTTGTTTGTTTATAGAGCTGAATAGCAATTAACGACAACGCCTTGCATTTTTATATCAGAAAATTTAGTAAAATGCTCATTATTAATAATTGCATCAAAGTTTTTGTAGGCGTTTTTCCAAGCATCAATCATTCAATGTAGTAGAGTAAAAACTACTAACTAGTAGTAGTTTTTATTACTATGTTAGGTTGATAAAATATAGCAAAAATTATTCAAAGCTATTTTCATTATTTGAATGTGACATGAACATAAGTTTTAAGTACTCACTACAAGCTCTATAGACATATACAATTAAACATTCATAAAAAATACTGATCAATCCCGATAATCTCGTCCGATTTTTCGGTTCGGGATTGATCTCGTAAAATGCCTCGAGATCTCGCGGGATCGGGATTGCATTCCCTAGTTGGAACCACATGTCTTTGAAATCAAATTCATCCAGTTTTGGCCACAAAATTCTATTAACATCGATCGATATCAATCGCTCAACAATCACCGATAACTGTATTTCCAGCATCATTTTGACAAAAATATGATCCGATCATTCCACCGTGCAGTGATCCTCTGGATGTGAAGACTTCTCTCGAAACTCTTGTGGATTATTTTCACAGTCAAAACGACTAACTAACTAATCATAACGCCATTTCCCGCAGGGGTAGGCAGAGAGGATTGAACGCCACACTCTTCTATCCTGGCACACCACTTTTGCTTCGGCCACATTCATACATCTTCTCATACAAGTTCTTCGGTTGTTGCGGCTTTTAACGGGGCCATCCTCAAATACTCGTAGTATCTGATCGTGCCAGGACTTTCGCGGACGCCCTCTATTCCTGTTACCTTCAACACCTGTTATTTTCTTAACCATCCTTTCCTCGTTCATACGTTCCACATGGACAAACCATCTCAGCACTCCTTTCTTTATTCTATCTACCACACTACAGCCAGCATTGCATTCACGTCTAATTTGCAGTAAGCAAAACGACAGTTTTGCGTATTGACAAAGCCATGTAACCTAAAATGTACTTCATCTGAAACGATAATTTCTTTAGGAAGATTACAATTAATTACAAGTTGAACCGCGGTCCAATTGGTGCTTCGAAATTGGTGAATGTTGCATCGTGTATAGTGATCACTTAAGCCAGCTCACACAGGTCGTAAGCCCTGGGCCATCCAAAAAAAGACTTACATACGTGTTTCTCATATAAATAGTTTCGTCTCTTCTCTGTGAGACTTCTACAATTTAGCTTTATTTCAAATAATTTTCTACCGGTAGTTGACGAAAGTCTTTCACTTCACCCCCTTCAAGGTAGTCTCGAACCGTTCCCTTCCTTCCTGCCTTTCGTCACGGCATCTAACACACGAACAAGAGTCCCCCGCGAGGGCTAAATGTATTTTTAACTCTCATAAAAACTTTCATCAGCTCCATCGCCGAATTAAGGTAATACTTGCCACCTCGTCAGGCCACTTACCGATGGATCCCTTCATCCTAGGACCCGGGAGACCGAAAGTTTACGACCTCAGCACAACGCGTCATCAAATGGTTTCGTCCTCGGTGTTCTTACGTCGAAATTTTATGTATATAAAAAAACAAATAAGATTAATAAATTTTAATCAGAAAAATGTAGGAATCATTTAGAAAATATTTGAAGACCCCATGGCAAGCATTTTTGTCAAAAATGAGCCCTCTAAAGTAAATAATGTACGCTCTTTCCATTGGAAATAAGTTCAGAACTTAAAAATAATTAGAACATGTTCAAATCATAGGGATGAACATGTTAACTACACTTTTACATAAAAATCAAATCACATGTTATCTTCAATGATAACATATTCATGCCATCGTTCTGAAATTAACACACCTTTAAATTTGATTGGAAATTAACTAAGATAAATTTTACTCTGGTAGTAGTTCTTGTTTTTATTTGAAGATTATTATAATATTAACTTGTATATTATTTTTCAATAATTTTAAATGGTACGTACCATGTTTTGTATTCTTAATTAACATGTCAGGTACTTTGTAATTTTGGATAAAAACGGATAGCATTTGAAGAGTTGTTTGGTGTTCGTGTTTTACCAATTTTAAAAAGGTGTTATTCTATTAAAAATTAGATCCATTGCGAAAAAATGGTTGTTAACTACATTTTTTTAGGGAAAATTAGTATCTTTTGTTTTTTTGTGCATAAATGTGTTTTTTTTACTTTGTTATATACTTTTTTGATATTTTATTGACATAAATCCACAAAAATTAATCTTGAATTAGCAATAAAACATATTTTTCAAAGGCGAAATGCAAATGTCTAATTATCTCAAAATGACTTGAATGTTAGTTAACAACTTCTTGCCATGGGGTCTTCATTTATTTACCACCGGGATAAGAACCTGGAACTTCTTCGATACGTTAAACTGATAATCTAATATTGCCTTGTTGTCCATCTAAAATTAAGAATCATTTTAGACTTGTGTAACCAAGTAATCTTTCGTAAATTATAAATTTACTCGCTGCAAAGCTGGTTGAATGATATTTGGGATTTTTTTTAGCTATCAAATAAGAAATTTCATTGTTTATCACAATTCCCATTATAATTAAAAAGTGGTGAAAACTAAGTTTATTTTTACTCCCTTTATATTAACTCGTGGCGTCTGCTTGCTTGCCGTCAACAAAAACTTTGGATCGATTTTTGACCCTTTTCCCGTGATCCAATCGAGCTGAAACTTGGCAAGTAGACTCGTGGCGACGATCAACAAGATCTATCAAATTTTCGTTAAAAAAATTAATAATTATAGTACAATTTCGGATTTTTAGAAATCTTATTGGTTTTTTCAAATTGGAATCATTAGAAAAGTTTAATTACGGCGGCCCGATAACGTCGCGGAATATTTTCTAATAGGTACTTCACTACGAATGTCGAAAATCTAAATTGACTGACAAATGTTTTTAGAATTTAATTTTCAAAGCATGAAGTGTCTTATCAAAGCTCAAAATATCTGACATTTTAGAAATATATTAAATTACTGTAAGTTTAGTGTTATGTTATATGTTTTAATTCGTTTTTAATTGTTGATATATTTTACAAAGAAAGGGAGTATAATAAAAACTTGTTTTTTATGGGTTACTTTTTTATTAATTATAATAATAATGTCACTACACCGACCGTTACATTACTACATAATATTTCCCACTCCTAGTATGCACTCCGCGAAAATACCTGATTCTTTATAGCACTCCCAACTTTTATAGTTTTAAATGTTAATTCCATTTTTTGCATGTCATCTAGTGAATAAGTATTTAATAGTAAATAAGTGATTTTAGTCTGTAAGTTGTTTTGTGTGAAGCGCTCTTGAGGTGAGTACCCACGAAAGCGGCGCTATACAAATGATCCAACTATTATTATTTTTATTAACCCGTCAAAAATGACCGTATTTTTACATGCCGGTTCCTAATACCTGGCACGATCAGATACTACAAGTATTTGAGGATGGCCCTGTTAAAAGCCGCAACAACCATAGAACTTGTATGAATGTGGCTGAAGCAAAAGTGGTGTGCCAGGATAGAAGAGTGTGACGTTCAATCCTCTTTGCGTACCCCTGCGGGTGATGTTAGTTAGTTCCTAAATAATAAGTATTTACATTATTTATAGTCGTGACGTTATATTAAATGTACTTTTAAACCCTGGCGATAGGGCGGAACATGAATGGTTCGCGTCTTTGCTGAGTCCTATGTGTCATTTTTTAACGGGTATTGCAGACAACATCGCTATGGTTGCTGCCTTCGGGTTTGCTGGACCGGGGTTCAAGCCCCATCTCCGGCCGTTTAATTTATTTTGTAGCCGCGAATTCAAACGAAATTACTGACGTTACACGAAGTTACGGGGACAGACACACGGACGGACGGACAGACAGACAACGAAATTATTATTATTTACTTATAATTTTACGCTTCAACAGGCTAATAGGCCCAATTACAGAAGCGAGTATATCAATATCGTAAGCGCCCACCTTTTATTTTGAGTGTGAGGCAAAAAAAATTTTGGTCGAAAATTTATTTATTACCTCTTAGCGCATTTAAATATATACGTGTTTTTTTATAAGATTTTCTCTTGTTGAATACTTTTTCATTGTTTTATTTTTTTTATTTATTATTTTTCCATATATAGTTGACCGACGTATTGTTTATTTTTACTTTAATTTTTTCTGTGAATTTATTATTTATTTGTAATGTATACTTATACGTTAACCAAAATAAAAAATATTAATGTTGCAATTTAAAACTTTAGATTGGATAAATTGCGGGGTCGTATCCCGGTGGTACCCAATTTCTCTAATTGAATTATATACATCTTCTTCTTCTTTTGGTGTCATGTCAGGTCCCCCCAACGTTGACTATCACCCGAGAGAAAGCGTCCCTGTCCTGGGCAGCACGAAACAGCTCTCCAACACTTCTTATGCCCGTCCAGTCGCGTATATTGCGGAGCCAGGAAATTTGTCTCCTTCCAACACCTCTACGACCCTCTATCTTGCCCATAAGAATCAGGTGGAGCAATTCATATTTTTCTCCTCTGAGCACATGACCCAAATACGATACCTTTCGGATTTTGATATTTGTCAGCAACTCTCTATTCACTCTAGCTCTTTGAAGAACTCTTGTGTTGCTGACCATATCCGTCCAGGGTATCCGGAGCATTCTCCGATGTATCCACATTTCGAACGCCTCCAGCCGGTTCATGCTACTCACTTTGAGGGTCCACGATTCCACTCCGTACAGCAGGACTGACCATATATAACATTTGACCAGTCGCTGTCGAAGTTTCAGGTTAAGATTGTCATCGCAGAATATCTGTCTCATTTTGTTAAAAGCAGCTCGCGATGCTTCAATTCTGCATTTGACTTCGGTTTCTGGGTCGAGGTCTTCCGCTAGGATACTTTCAAGGTATTTAAACTTTGTCACTCTCTCTATACCAGCCCCATTCAATGTGAGGCGTGCTCCCGTGTGATCTTGCCTACTAAACACCATGAACTTTGTTTTACTCACGTTCATGTTAAGACCCAGTCTCACACCAGCATCATTAATTCTGTTTACGAGTGTTTGTAAGTCTTCCATACTATCTGCCAGAATGACTGTATCATCCGCATACCTGATATTATTGACGTATACACCGTTAACCTTGACCCCCACTTCTATGTCATGCAAAGCCTCCTTGAATACTAGATCGGAGTATAAATTGAATAACGTAGGTGACAATATACACCCTTGTCGAACTCCACGTTTGATTGGTATGGACTTAGTTGAGCTAGTTTCCAACTTGATGACAGCTTCCTGGTTCCAATATAGGTTTTTAATAATGTTAATGTCTTTGTCATCAATACCACGCTCTTGGAGCATCTTGATGAGGTCCACGTGTTTCACTCTATCAAACGCCTTTTCATAACGCCTGTTTCACTCTATCAAACGCCTTTTCATAATTAATGAAACACGCAAAAACGTCTTATATTATATATTATAATTATGTATATAAAATTATATACATAATTTGTTTTAATTTTGATGAACTTTGTTCAATAATGAAACATCACAATAAAATGTCTAATAAAAAATAAACTCGTACTTTGTAGCGATATAAACAATTATTTAAGAGTAGATACTGTATAACGTTCCTGACTTTAAGCTAATCTTCATGGCAGTCTAGGACACGTGCTTACATAACTGTGGGGTGGTGGGGGCAATCATTAATAGCGAGAAACGTTAGGGCGTGAATTCTCTACCCTTAAGGCACGACCCTTAAAACCTACATCTGGTGTGTGTGTGCCTACTTATACACGCACAGAGTCATAAAATACACACATTGAAGGTACTCCAGAGTAAAGAAAGGAACCATATTGGAAATAGGGTACCTTACGTCAAAATTCACAACCGTAACATATATTATATACAGAGTGTCTCATAGCTACTAGCAAAAACACGTAGGTTGCTGTCTTGAAGTTCAAGTAACCATGACCTAATTATCAATAGTTATGGAGTCTTGTAATATCGATAAAAAAATTTTTTTTCAATTTTTGCAAGGTTTTTATCATTTTATTCGACTTGTATTAAAGCAATAAATTTTTCATAATTGATATAAGTTACTGTAATGACAATTCAACCTTTTGCAAAAAAATTAATCAGATATATTGAAAAAAAAAATGTAAAATTTGATATTGCATATCTCCATAACTATTTATATTAGGTTATGGTTGCTTGAACATTTTCAACTAGTTATCAAGGCAGGAATCCACCTGTAAAGTTTTTTTAATTAGCTGTGAGGCACCCTGTATTTATTAATTTTAATTAATTAAAAACTTTTTACAAACCACTTGGAGTAACTTTACGTCTATCGGTTTTGATTCCATTTGTATCATGGTCAGGACGGACGCATACTAACCATCCATTACCCATTTTGGTAAACAGGTTAATTTTTGAACAGGGGCGTGGTCACAGTTATGGTGAGGGTAATTGACAAGTAGACACCGAAATGGAGAATATCAAACATCGGGTTATTGATATATTCAAAAATTATTTTTTTACTAGAATAAGTAATAGATACTTAGTATGCGTCCATCTTGACGAAGATGTGTGTATACTGTGGTATTGAAACCAGTAGACGTAAAGTTTCTCCAAGTGATTTATACAAAGTTTTTAATTAAAATGAATAAATATCCCAACCACAAAGTTAACGCTATAAACTTTAAAAAAAAATTATAGTTATTAAAAATATATCAATTCAGAAGTTTTGAGACGAGTTGGCGTGGGAGAGAGTTGTTGGCCAATATCAAAATGCGAAAGTTGGCTTGCTTGGGACATATTCTCCGTAAAGATAAATATGGTCTGCTGCCACTCATCATGAAAGAAAAGATTGAAGGTAGCCGCGGCGCGGGTGGGAGGCAGGTGTCCCGGCTGAGAAACATCAGATGCATGGAGTGAAGGAACTATCCCGGCTAGCACAGGACAGAGAAGCTTATGCCAAGAGTGATAGGCGACTATCCCGGCTAGCACAGGACAGAGAAGTCCATGCCAGAGTGATCCGACGCCGGGGGGACCTGACATGGCACGAAAATAAGAAGAAGAAGAACCGATATTCGCAAAAAATCTGCAGTCTCATCTCGGAATGAGGGTCCCTGGAGTGGAGGTAGCCGTAGTAGAAAGCGACGATTTGAAAAGCGTGAAATCTTGTCCGGAAATTTAAAAAATATAATTTGTTAGTCATTTATTTGACGGTCTGCTGTTGCACACAATTAGAATCTATAATATTTAAAAAAGTAACCCATAAAAACCAAGTTTTTATTACACTCTCTTTCTTTGTAAAATATAACAACAATTAAAGACGAATTAAAACATATAACATAACGCTAAACTTACAGTAATTTAATATATTTCTAAAATGTCAGATGATTTGAGCTTTGATAAGACACTTCATGCTTTGAAGATTAAATTCTAAAAACATTTGTCAGTCAATTTAGATTTTCGACATTCGTAGTGAAGTACCTATTATGTATACCGACGAAGTAATTCAAATTTAGAAAATATTCCGCGACGTTATCGGGCCGCCGTTGCTAATCAAACTTCTAATGATTCCAATTTGAAAAAACAAATAAGATGTCTAAAAATCCGAAATTATACTATAATTATTAATTTTTTTTAACGAAAATTTGATAGATCTTCTTGATCGTCGCCACGAGTCTACTTGCCAAGTTTCAGCTCGATTGGATCACGGGAAAAGGGTCAAAAATCGATCCAAAGTTTTTTTTGACCGGAAGCCGGCAAGCAAGCAGACGCCACGAGTTAATATAAGGGAGTAAAAATCATCAAGAAAATAGGATCGAATGTCTGAAAATCTTATTCCAGCACACACGCTTTTCTTTCACACCTCACACACACGCACAAGGACAAAGGGCTTGGTAGTGGTAGATCAGTGCTAGGCTGGTGGTCAGATTACAGATCAAACATGCTATGTTTGCCGGAACAGGAAGTGACGGTATGCATAAATTAAAATATTTATTTTTTTCGAAAATTTTCCTTCCTGATAAGATACTATCGAACGAATAATACACATTTATTTATGCTTGTTTATTATTTATATTATTTTTCCTTATCTATATATGTGACGTATAAAAGCAAAGGCAGCTATATCCAAAAATATTTAATGCAGTCATCGAGGATTACTAATTTTGTAATGAACTGAATTCGAGATTTTATAGAAAACATAGCCTATAAATTTATTTATAAACATGGTTTTGGAAGGGATAGATATTTAGATAAAATCTAGAATTCAGTACATTTTAAATTCGGAAACTTCGGTGACTGCATTCAAAACATTTATATATATTTTGGGTATTGCTGCCTTTTAAAGTTTTATACCGCATATGTGGGGTATAAAAGCAAAGGCAGCAGTATCCAAAAAAATTAAAAAATGTTTTGAATGCAGTCGCCGAGGATTACTACATTAAAATGTACTGAATTCTAGATTTTATGAATGTATGCCTTCCAAAATCATGTTTACTATAAATTTATAGTAAATCTCGAATTCAGTACATTATAAATGTGGGGTATAAAAGCAAAGGCAACAATATCTAAAAAAAATAAAAAAATGTTTTGAATGCAATCATCAAAAATTACTAATTAATAATGTACTGAATTCTAGATTTTATATGTCTTTTCTTTCCACAATCATGTTTCCTATAAATTTATAATAATCTCGTATACAGTAAATTACAAATTAGTAATCCTCGATGACTGCTTTAAATTTTTTTTTTTTGGATATTTCTGCATTTGATGTTATACTACACATATGATACAATCGTAATCTGACTTTTATTTAATTAATGTATATTTTAGATGTCTCACAGAGACGAAACTGTATTTTTTATCATAGGAAAATAGTTAGGGAAGTCTTTTGGGTGTACGAAGTCTTTTGACTTACGACCTAACGTACGGCTGGCTTAAGTGATCACTTTACACGATGCAACGTTCGCCATTTTCACCCATGATAGAATATACCATGTTTACTAATTTTTTGGTTAAGTTATATATATTTAAACCTCTACAATTGATTTCGGAATTTTTTGGTAGCAATATTCTTTTTCTGTGTAATGAAAATTCATCCGAATTACTAGCATTACACTAGGATACGCCAGAAACATTATTTCAAATTTTTATTAAATTCCTTTTTACCAATTTTTTTCAATCAGAATATTTTGAGTTTGTTCAAATCTTTCAGAACGGTGCTGGATTTTTGTCACAGAGACATCATTAATCAATGAATGTATATTATTGATGTCTCACAGAGACGAAACTGTATTTTTTATTATGAGAAAGTAGGTATAGAAGTCTTTTCTCTGTGATGTCTCTGTGACAAAAATCCAGCACTGTTCTGAAAGATTTGAACAAACTCCAAATATTCTGACTTTTATTTATTCGCTATTGCAGAAGAATCAGTTTGTATGTATACCTATTAGAATATTATCAGTTGGTTTACCTAGGTCGTGTTAGTTTGTACAAGCCAGCTACAGGTACAATCGGTGTACTTGTTCAACACTATTGTGGTCTCTATATCTGCTGCACATCAAATAAACCAATCTCGGGACGTTACAGAGCTTCGATTCTCTCCTTTGCGTGGGCAGTAGTAACCGTGGAGACCACGTGTACAATGACGTCACGCGGCGATAACATCAACACCGCAACCAGCCCTCTGTGCCACCCGGAGCCGCCGTCCCGCCGGGGCAGGCAGAGATCGCGTGCCCGGGCGAGCCAGACAGCTGCCGTGCTCGCACGGTGGCTGGCCAAGTAATGGCGTGTCCTATCATCTGCGCCTTCAAAGTTTCCCTTAATCGGCTTGTTTTGCTTTCCACCCCTAACTGGCACAGTTTTAGGCAGTAGCGTGTCTCGTGATCAACTGACGCGCCGATAAATTATTGTTGTAACTAATTCGTCGCCTAACAAGAACTAAATTCCTCAGGCACTTGCGTCATACCATCATTAAAAAAGTACTCGGTCACGGCGTGAAATCAAGGCCCTGTTGTAGTGTTCGAAATGCCTCTCTTCGTTTTTAGAATGTCGTGACAATCACGTTTATATTGTATTTTCAAGGCACTCTCCCAAAAATTTTATGCATTGATTCATACCTTTTATAAAAATGATTGTCGTAATAATAAAATAAAAAAACTGTAAAAAAGTTGTCAATTAAGATAAATTATATAAGCCTCTCAAAGACTTTTATATGAGAAACGTGTAGGGAAGTCTTTACAGGCTGGCCCAGGGCTTGTGACCTGTACTAACTGGCTTGAGTGACCACTCTAAACATTGCAACGTTCTATGGTTTCACCTTAAGAACATCCACACATTATCAACATTTTGATAGCTGTATATAGGTTATTTATCTGCCTTATTTTAAATATTTGATGCAACTATGATCTAGTCATCTATGGTCGGAAATTTGTAATTCCCGTGAGATATCGCCGCTGGTAATGATATCTTTATCATATATCTATATTTTAAAGTAGAGTGTAAATATTTTCAGGCATATTCTAGTGTAAATATTTTTAAAAAATCGGAAGAATATCATATATACATTAAAAAGAACAGTGTTTCATAATTTACTGTGTAAAGTGATCGTTTAAACCAGCAGATACACGTGATAAGCCCTGTGGCCACCATGTACAGACTTGCGTACATGTTTTCCATATAAATAACTTCCTCACTGTGAGATCTCTATAATTTTTCTTAATAAATAATGTTACCTCTTTCACTGAGGAGCTTGTATGGAAAATCTTTGGTCGATAGAGTGAGGAATGAACAAATTAGAATTGAATGTAATGCTGGCTGTAGAGTGGTAGATAGAATAAAGAAAGGAGTGCTGAGATGGTTTGGTCATGTGGCACGTATGAGCGATGAAAGGATGGTTAAGAAAATATATAGGGCAAGTGTTGAAGGTAAAATGAATAGAGGGCGTCCGCGAAAGACCCGGCACGATCAGATTCTACAAGTATTGGAGGATGACCCTGTTAAAAGCCTCAACAACCGTAGAGCATGCACGAGAAGATGTATGAATGTAGCCGAAGCAAAAGTAGTGTGCCAAGATAGAGGAATATGGCGTTCTATCCTATCTGCCTAACCCTGCGGGGAAACGGCGTGATGGTTAGTTAGTTAGTCCCTCTTTAGACAAAATTCAGTAATTGTTTTCTTAAAACATATGTATTGTTATATGTGCATATAAAAATATTGATAAAAAAGTAACCCATAAAAACGAAGTTTTTACAATACTCCCTTTCTCATTTTCGGGTTTCATGTCTATCTCCATACAACTTGTATGAAAAAACCATTAAAAATTTAAAATCCAAAATTATATTATAATTATTATTATTATTTAACGAAAATTTGATAGATCTTCTTGGTCGTCGCCACGAGTCTGCTTGCAAAGTTTCAGCTCGATCGGATCACGGAAAAAGGGTTAAAAAAAAGTTAAAAAAATAAAAACGAAGTTTTTACAATACTCCCTTTCTCGTTTTCGGGTTTCATGTCTATCTCCATACAACTTGTATGAAAAAACCATTAAAAATTTGAAAAATCCAAAATTATACTATAATTATTATTATTATTTAACGAAAATTTGATAGATCTTCTTGATCGCCGCCACGAGTCTGCTCGCAAAGTTTCAGCTCGATTGGATCACGGGAAAAGGGTTAAAAATCGATCCAAAGTTTTTTCGTCAAGCAAGCAGACACCACGAGTTAATATAAAGGAAGTAAAATTGTTGTCGTTAAAAATTAATAATAAAAATATTTTCGAAAATGCTTTGTTTTATAAATAGTCTTATCAAATATTATTACGAAAATACCTACATATTTCATAGGCATTGGAAAAGCCACTATTATATTTAGTTATATTGTCTTTGTATCGGGCGGCGAGTTATGGCCGCATTAAAAAGCCAATAAGGGTCCCGCAAAATGAGGCCGATTAAAACCAAACACTTTTTATAAATATAACCTCTAACATTTTTACTAGCTTTTTCATCGCTTTTTCAATACTTAAAGTTACATTTTTCCGTAAATTTAGTTTATGATACTTTTTTATTATAATAATTAAACAAAAAATATTTACGATGTGGCAGCGGCGTGCGCGATCTATTAAGGAAATGTATACGATCAAACATAATAATTTCGTTGTCTGTCCGTCCATCCGTCCGTCTGTCTGTCTGTCTGCCCCCTTAATTTCGTATAACACCCGTAAATTCGTTCGAATTCACGACTAAAACAAAACAAATTAAACGGCTGGAGATCAGGCTTGAACCACGGCTACCAAACCCGAACTGGCCGCTCTACGCGTGTTGCTACGGTCGCCTCTCTATGGACCTCCAAAAAGGTATTATAAATATAAACGAGGGCTTAGCAAAGACGCGAACCGACGTTCCGTCATTTTTGACGGGTTACAGCTAGTATTATTATTAATTGGGATATAACAATCTACATTTGTATATCCATAAATTTTGGTTCTTGAAATAATGTCTAAATTCTGGCAATTTTTGATATTTTTGCAGTTTCAATTTTAATCAGTTAAGGCCTGTTGTTTCAAGTTGGATTAAATTAAAAGTTCGTTTAAAGCATACATTTTTGCGTTCTCCACCAATCAAACTATCCGTTTCCGTAAAATCTATGCTTTAAACGAACTCTTTTACAATCCAACTTGAAACAACCGGGCCTTAGACTTATAAAAAGACAACGGCATCAAAATGCGGGTATATTCTTATTCGTTTATGTATCTCGATGTACGTGCGTGCGTGTGTGTTTGCGGTTGAGTGTGCCGGTCGCGGGAGATGGCATGAAAGGACGCGTCATTCCAGACTGACAGGCTTGCTTGAACCAATTATATATATATATATATATATAATATATATATATGTATATATAAATTGTTGTATTCTTCCGGAACAAACGTGTGAAATGACACCCGTGTTTTCTTGGCAATACCAGACACTCACACGAAAAATGACAAACGTTGCAGTTTATCCCCCATATTTTTAAATGTATAATAATCGTCTCTTAACCACTATTTGACACATTTCTTGTCATTTCTCATACAATCTTCACGCGTACCTAAATAAATACGTCCCGTATATTTTACGTGTATATGCAATAATAGTCTTGTTATCCTAAGAAGAAGGGGGGATTATTTTGTGTCACGCTCTAATCTTTCGCATCCTCGAATATGCAACACAGACTTGGGCAGTCCTCAACGGCGACAATCTTAAACAGACGCCCCCTCCTGGAACAAATCCAACCACGGAAAGCTCCACCCACAGTAGTAAACATCACCGTCGTCGTTAGATGTCGCCTCATGTCCGCTTCATCATTATTTTTCATAGTCGAACATCATTTTAAATTCATCTGCTGACGTGGGGCTATGGTTAGTTTTCAATCTTAATTTTTTTTTAAATAATTGTCCCAGATTCGATAGGCGATCAAAAGGTTAAAATATTAAAATGAAAAATCGTGTATTACAATTTGTAAGTAAATTAGAAAATGCCTCCAAAGATATTGACAATTTTAATATTAATTATGTCCGAGTTATTATTTCAACAGCCCTTAACGCTTGACAGCTGTCTTTCGCCATTAATAATTATCTCAGTTTGAAGGAATTTCCTCGTTGATCGGCCTTCTTTGAAAATGTCAAACTTAGCCAGACTCTTTTATCTTAACGATAACAAGTAATTAAATGATCTTAAACCGACACTAAAACGAAATTGAATTTGTTAGTTCTAAAATAATTAAAAATTTAATAATAATACAATCTCGGTACTCATGAGCGATAAATAGAGGATGCCCATCCAAAATTGTGCCGAAAATTCAAGTTTGGCGCAGCGCTTAAGGTTAGTTCGTGCCGTGGCGCGAAGTAGTTAGGCGCCGTGCAGAACCCACGTTTTCAGTAAAGTTTACAGTAGTCACGTGCTGTTTCCTCTAGCAAATGCTAGAGGAAACAGCAGCTACATTTTGTTCAATTTATCAGATTTTGAGCGGAAAAACAGTTGGTTTTATTATAGTAAATGCTGAATACCTTGGCTAACTTTCTTCTACTTATGAACGTACTCGCGGAATGGAACACGTTCGAATGTAGAGTTTAAATTTTAAAACTAGGTGATTTTAAAGCTAGACGAAAATTTTTAGGTGAAGAAAACAAAACGAGCAAAATAGAGCGGAGAAGAACATTCGAATAGGCAGCATTACAGGTCGATTTTTTACGCATGGCACTGTACAGTCGACCACTGACAAGTATATTTTTACTCCCTTTATATTAACTCGTGGCGTTTGCTTGTCTTCTTGTCTGACGAAAAAACTTTGGATCCATTTTAAACCCCTTTCCCGTAATCCAATCGAGCTGAAACTTTGCAAGCAGACTCGTGGCGACGATCAAGAAGATCTATCAAATTTTCTTTAAAAAAATTAATACATTTTTGGATTTTTCAAATTTTTAATGGTTTTTTTCATACTTTTTTCATACAACTTATTAATTTGTATGAAAACCGCGAAACCTGATCATAGTATAATTTTGGATTTTTGGAAATTTTTTATTACTCCCTTTCGTAGCGTCGCCCGACCGAAGCCCAACGCGTAGGTCAAGCGAAAAAAAAAATGTTTCAACTAGTAAATGGGAAAGGGAGTATAATAAAAACTTGGTTTTTATGGGTCACTTTTTTATATTATTACAATATTATCGTACGTGCACAAATATTTTAACGTTTAAATATTTTATGGTAAGAATGAAATAATATTAATCACATCTTAATTGATAAAATTACTGACGGATGCCTTTTATCAGCTGAAAATAGCAGGTGAAGAAAATAAATTTTAGTTAAAATTGAGCAGTTTATTTTATTATATTTGTTGCGAGCGCACACTCTGCGTCAGAAGAAAAGGGACAAGGCATGGAATAAACTCGCCGGAGCCAAACGTCACAAAATTTATAAAACTGGGATGACTTCGGTGGCTGGGTCATGTGAGAGAATGTCCGAGCATCAAGCACCAAAGTCCCTGCTGAACTCAAGGCCAACAGGGCGAAGGAGCTTAGGAAGGCCAAAACTAAGATGGAGTGACAACGTCCTCAAAGTCATCTCTGACTTAGAGCTTCGGAACTGAAGAGAGCTGGCACTAAACCGAGATGGGTGGAGGAAGATTATTGAGGAGGCCAAGACCCACCAAGGGCTGTAGTGCCAAGAATGATGATGATGATGATGAAACTCGCCGGATTCCGATTATACTCCCTAGCCTCCCGTCGCATCCAGGTTCTTTGTAGACTGCAGGTTCTTCTGGATGGCTTGTTCAAAGAAATTCTGCAATGGAATCCAGAGATGGGCAACGATGCTTTTAGCAATGGCCGATGATGTTAAACATATCCACGGCTCGTGTTCGAGTAGAGCGGCACAGGACCGGGGATCGTGGAAAACAACGAGGGAGGCCTTTATCCAGCAGCATACGCAGACAGGCCAAAGAAGACACAGACATAACAATAATTAGATCATTTATACAAAGTCATTTTCGCGAGTACTCACCTCAAGGGCGCCTTACACAAACAAATGTATCACAAAACAACTGTCTGGCTAAAATAACTTATTCACTAGATGACATGCAAAAAAGTAACCCATAAAAACCAAGTTTTTACTATACTCCCTTTCTTTGTAAAATATAACGATAATTAAAGACGAATTAAAACATATAACATAACACTAAACTTACAGAAATTTAATATATTTCTAAAATGTCAGATGTTTTGAGATGTCAAGTTTTTGATAGATTCAATTATCATCAATATCGTAACTTATGAATTTCCAGCGTCAAATGATTTAGTCAGAATCAGATTTGAATTCTTCAAAACTAAGCAGAAATCTAAAAGAAATAAATTATTATTTGATTTTTTCCCAAAAAACCCAATTTTTCTGTCATCTGTGAACCAATTGTTTTGTAAATTTTCGAAATTCGTAGTGATGTACCTATTATACCGACGGAGTAATTCAAATTTAGAAAATATTCCGCGACGTTATCGGGCCGCCGCGCCGTTGCTAATCAAACTTTTCTAATGATTCCAATTTGAAAAAACCAATAAAATTTCTAAAAATCCGAAATTATACTATAATTATTAATTTTTTTTAACGAAAATTTAATAGATCTTCTTGATCGTCGCCACGAGTCTGCTTGCCAAGTTTCAGCTCGATTGGATCACGGGAAAAGGGTCAAAAATCGATCCAAAGTTTTTGTTGACGGCAAGCAAGCAGTAAAAGCAGGGAGTAAAAATGGAATTAACTTTTCAAATATAAAAGTTGGGAGTGCCAGGAAGAACCAGGTATTTTCGCGAAGTGCATACTAGGAGTGGAAAACATTAGGCAGTGTTGTAACGGTCTGATTCTATAGGTTTTTATATGATTATCTAAATAAGTGCGTCTTTATTCGTTTTTTGAACTGTGGTAAGCTGTCTCAGTTTATTAGGTATTAGGTAGTTTATTGCATAACTTCCAGCCACCACGAAATCACGATCACTGAAATTCGTTTTGTGCACCCGATTTACTTCATCTAACCTATTTGCATTAGATGTTGATGCTGAACGAAGTGTTGGTAGTTTGTTATTTACATTTAGATATACTTACAATATTTTCACTCGCACAGGATAGAACGTCAGTGCTTTCCAATTCGCGACTCCACTTCTTCCATGAATTAGCAAAGCGCAAAATATTAATACAAATCGAAATAAATTAGTAATACAAACGAAACACAAATTTCACAACAAAAAAAATCCCTGGCATAATAAAGATTCCTGATTACATAAATGATGTCAAATTTTGGCGCAAGCAAGTTTAAAAGCAGTCATTTTAAGTTTAAAACTAAACATTTTTGACACAAGAAACCATAAAAAATAATCCTTTAAAAAGGCCAATTTTATGTCAAAAACGGAGATAAGCTCTTGGGAGCAATAATCTCCAAATTCAAATTCATAATAATTTTTTCTCAGCTAATGCGGGGCATTCACTATATTGCATGGCAAGTCGCCGCGCCGCGTCGCGCCGGCGTAGTGCAGGATCGCATAGTTGACATGTTTGATAATGAATGGGCCCACTTATGTTAAATGTGATTTGTCAATTTCTATGAATGAAACAGCAAAATCATATATTGTACTCGTATATGGGCGTCTATGGCGTGAAGTGTCAAAAATCTATCATTTTTAAACTTAAAATAACTGCTTTTAAACTTGCTTGCGCCATAGTTTGACATCATTTATGTAATCAGAACCCTTTATTACACCAGGGAAAAAAAAGAAATTTGGGTTTCGTTTTTATTACTAACTATAGTCGACAAATCTTATTCTCAGACAATTTTTTATAACGTTAAGACAAATATTTTTTTTTTGTTTAAATAATTAAATCTATGGATATAGTCGTTCACGGGTTAGTAACAGAGAAAAATCTACCTTTAGATAAAATATAACAATGCTACCGTGAATAAATGTAAGATATGGAGGAGTAATAAATAATACGGTTGTTATACTTTTATTAGGAATACTCTCTACCGTCAATAGAAATTTCTTTCCAGAAAGATTTGTTCTTTATACCTTTATATGTGACGTCTCTAATTTGTTTTCATCGCCATAAAACTGCGTTCTGAACAATTGCAGCGTCACAAATAAAATAGGAATTGCATTTCTTCTAAATGTATATCATTTCTCGCGATAGATTAATGTGAAATATCCCGCTGGTCAATACGTGGCGCGGTATGACATTGTATTTATTTATTATGCTTACATAAAGTAATCCATATATTCGTTATGTAAATCAAGGGGAGAGGAGATTTACACGTTATAGAAAATTCTTGTGTTCATCGTTGAGCTAAATTTATATTTGATAAAAAAAAAAACAAGCAGAACTGGCCAGTGAGATCGGCTTTCATGGATTCAGAATTAGCTGTGAACCCAAATGATATACATCTTCTTCTTCTTCTTCCTTAGCTTGTTTCTCTCCACTGCTGGATGTAGGCCTCTTCCATTTTCTTCCACTCATCTCTGTTTTTCCCCCTTCGCATCCAGGTTCTTCCTGCTTGCTGGACTATGTCATCAGACCACCTTTTGGGAGGTCTTCCGACGCTTCTATTTTTTGTACAGAGCCTCCACTGTAGGATTCTGGGTGCCCATCTAGTATCCTCCTGTCGAGCCATATGTCCAGCCCACTGCCATTTTAGTTTAATTTAAAAAAAAAAATGTACATGGTATGCAAAAATACGTTTTTAAATTCAAGCTATAAATTATTATTAATTAAGATAACTTATACAAGTCTCACAGGGAAACGTGCATGTAAGTTTTTACAGGGTGTCCCAGGGCTCACGACCTGTGTGAGCTGGCTTAAGTGATCACTTTATCCAATGCAACTTTCACCAATTCTACCGTAATATAATTTACAATTCCATATAAAGAGTTCCATACACCTTTCTCATATAAATTGCTTCGTCTCTGTGAGACTTCTATAATTTATCTGATTTAATATTTTTATAATTTAATATAAATATAAAAATATTACAGATTATTAGCGAGAACGTTTACAGAGGTCCAGGGTATTAGATTTTTTAAATAAAACTATATTTGAATAAAGACTTATGCGGGATTAGAAATAAGAAGACGGTAAGCTCTAATATAAGCATACCTATCTAAAACTTTAAAAAAAAAATCTAAGCTTTATAACCTTTATTAAAATTTTAATCCGTCCCACATGTTGTCTACGAATACGAACGAGGGAAATAAACAGCCCGTTGTGTACCCATAAATTTTCGAAATTAATATCGTTTGAGGTATCGTATTGTGGTACTGAGAAATTAAGAAGATATTTTTACTAGAATATATAAAATAATTTTTCTGCAGTTTATTTTAGCCAAATCAGACCGCAAACAGCGTGGTTGTTGCTTACACTCGCAGTCGCTCCGTCGGACGGATGTGCGATCAACGTCAGCGTCATAGCGTAACCACTGCAAGAATGCGGTTGAACTAATCTACGCACAAACACATTTGAAGAGAGGGCGCGACCTAACACAATATAGGCCAATTAGCTTCAGTTGCCGCCCGTAGTTTGACAAATCGTCTTCGGATAGATGCGCGTGACCGAAATCTCAGCCGCATTCTAAGTCTACTCGTGTATAGCGCCTTACCGCGGGTGCCGTGTGCACTATTGTATAGTGGGTGACGGTTTCGATGGTTTACTCTATCTGATGCTCCCTACGATCAAAATCTAAATAATATTAATTGAAATATGTTTTACTTTACTTTGTAATACACACACACACAATATGAGTTATTGAATTACTACTATAGTTTCGAGAGGAGCAGTCCCTCTCATCAAAAGTCTCTAAAAAAAACCACTGATAATGCACTTTGGCGAAAAATTCTATATAATGGTCAGATTTCTAATACAATTACAAATTGTTTCCCAACTCACATTAGACCAGCTTATTACACAAATAATAATATTGGTAAAATTCTTCCAAATTCAAAAACAAAAATAGGTAGGTATGTTGGAAAAAAGTGGGATATATGAAATAACTTGCGGAGACTGATAAAAAATATACAGGCCAAACCACTAGAAACTTAAATACACGCCGCTGCTTAAAAAATAACAATTTCTCCGAATTTTCCAATCATATAATTAACACTAATCATTCTTTCGATAGTCATAAATTAAAATTACTCCACTCGGTTCCTCATAGAGGATGGATAATGAATAGTTTGGAAACTGTTGAAATCCTTAAAAATTTGAATTCTAGGAACACATTAATAAATAATATCACATTTCAGTCCACTTCACCACTCCTAGACCTGTTCGGGGAAAAAAATACCCTTCCCCACCGCGCGCCCCCTTGACCATCCCGATTAGATTGATAAATTTTGTGTTGGTTATTATTTATACCTGATGATGAGAGGGACTGCTCCTCTCGAAACTATAGTGGTAATTTAATAAGTCATTGTGTGTGTGTGTGTGTGTGTGTGTGTGTGTGTGTGTGTGTGTATTACAAAGTAAAGTAAAACATATTTTAAATTATAATGTTCGACCACGAATAGAGCCTCCAAATATTCGTTATTCCATCTATTCGAATATCGAATAGTTAATGTTAATATATTCGAATATATTCGTAAAATTTTTAAGAATGGAATAATTTACTTCGGATGATAAATATAGATAAATACATTCTATAGATTTAAAAAAAAACGTAATAATTGTAGATAATTTAATTTATTGTAATTTTTTTAAATATATGTTATAAAAAACAACAAAAAATATATTGAAAAATAGTGTTGAATTTAAAAATACAAATTTAAAAAAATATATATTTCAATTTTGTAAATATACATATATAAAAACAATAAAAAATTTGATACAGACGAGTCAGTATTCTCTCGATAACTGACAAAATTTTAGATTTGTTTATATTACTTAATATCTCACTTCATAAGACTTTTAAAAAAAGGCAAATGCAAAAGATGTCTGACAATTTACGGCGTTTACATCTTTGATTTCCGACTCTGAGAAAAAATCGTATACCTGAAAATGCTTGAATATGACTTCCAGGGTTCGTAAACCTTTGTTTCGTTTAGAAAAATATTTAAAATCTTATAGTATAAATATGACTTTTTAAAGTATTCGAATAACGAATACTTAAAAACAAGCGAATATATTCGAGGTTCGAATATTCGGATTGGAGGCTCTAACCACAAAGATATCTGCCAAATCTTTCAATGATGTTAATATTAATTGATTTAATATTTTGTTTGTCGACAGTCTGAATGCGGACGGCCTCTCTCCGCTGGACGTGGCCGTGCTGAGCAACAACCGACCTCTGGCGAAGATGTTGCTGGGCTTCGGGGCCCAAGAAGGAAACCACCGTAAGTACATAATCATAACCGAAGAGCGCGAATAATAGGATGCTTAAACATTCCTAAATCTAACAAAACAGCCACACAACACCACTACACCTATCTAGGTGTCAAATATTTCAATAACTTACCAGTGAGTATTAGAACTGAAGAACACTATACAAAATTCAAGAAACACATAAAACAAATAGAATATACATAATTGAAACAAAAAAACTAACCCATAAAAACCAAGTTTTTATTTTACTCCCTTTCTTTGTAAACTAAGTTTACCATCATGTAATTAAATCATTGATTGACTGAAAATGAAACATGTCTAGAAAAATAACTATGTCAAAAATCTCTAAAATTATCTCTTTATCTCTATTTGAATTTTCTTTTCGTTTTATTTATTTATTTATTTTGAGTATTCACAAGTTCACAGTACAATAAAATAAAGAAACATCTTGAAATATCGTACTGGAGCTCAATTATGAACGACTCAATATGTCAATGAAATTTCAGATTTTAATGCTAATCTAACCAATTACATAATAAATAAAACAAGAGAAAAGTGAAATAAACAAAGTATGACAACAGCAATAAACAAAGTAGGAAAACAGTAATAAAAGCAATAAATCAGGAGAAAAGTGAAATAAACAAAGTATAAAAACAGTAATAAAAGCAATAAATCAGGAGAAAAGTGAAATAAACAAAGTATAAAAACAGTAATAAAAGCAATAAATCAAGAGAAAAGTGAATAATCAAAGTATGAAAACAATTTTTAAATTAGTTTTTAAAACAACACTAGTTTTTAAAACAACAGTTTTTAGAACATTCGTTTTATTTCCTCTTACGTTCCTTTTGGCGAATGAAAATCTTAACAATTAAAGACGAATTAAAACATACAAGATAACACTAAACTTACAGGAATTTAATATATTTCTTAAATGTCAGATGTTTTGAGCTTTGATAAGACACTTTGAAGATTAAATTCTAAAAACATTTGTCAGTCAATTTACTCAAGATTTTGATAGATTCAATTATCATCAATATCGTACCTTATGAATTACCAGCGTCAAATGATTTAAAATCGTCTGAATCAGATTTGAGTAATGTAGCAGAAATCTAAAAGAAATAAACTATCATTTGATGTCTTCCCAAAAAACCGAATTTTGCTGACATCTGTGAACCAATTGTCATAAATTTTACAAATTCGTGGTGAAGTACCTATTATACCTATTATTTATCTTATGATGTTTGTATCTCTCTACACTGCTCCATTATTAACTTATACATACTTATTCATTCATGCTCATATGTATCATACTCCTGTCCCTAAATACAAGTATTACTTTACTGGGGACAGTTAAACATGTATAAACAAAAAAAAAATGTATATTTTCCTGGAGTTGTAAATCGGTGACTCTCTGTTCTTCTTCATTCAAAGTGTCGGTTAAATGTTTAAAATTATGCGCAAATGTACAACCTTTTGAAGCAGTTCTTACTTTTTGATGGGTAATATCTTTCCTCTCGTTTTCCTGCAATCTGTGGCGGTATTTTCGTGAAAAGGGACAGAAATGCGTAACAGGAAATAAGACGCGCGCAATTTCATTTAACGAATGAGTGCGCACGGAGCACGCGCGTGGAAAAAAATCATCGTTTATAAACCAATCAATGTCCAGCAAGTGCCATCACAGCAAAGACGCGCACTAACAGTCCTTCTGATTTTGTATATATGTTGCGAGGCTGGTGTCGACATTAATTTAAACAATAACTACCCTTAATGATTTACATTCTCAAAATTTTATGCAATTTATGTGATTATTTTTAAATATTTATTCAAAGTTTTCATACAATATGTATGGCGGCACACTACCGCCATTTACGAAAATAAACAAAAACATATAATTGACCAAACACATTTCTAAACCAAATGCGTATGTAGATATACGGTACTTACCTGGTCCGGCAAAATTCAATAATAAATAAATGCACATACATTTTCTCTACTTGTATTTACTAATTAATAAATATATAGGTATTATCTTTTTTTAAACTTTAATGTTAATTTCTGTTGCTGCTCAATATTGATATGTTTAATTGTTAGATGTCAAATGTTACACATCATATGCGACTACTGTAAGGCTCGCTCATTTTTTTTTAAATATATATAATTCCAAGATTAAAGCGCTCTTGATTGGAATCTGGATTTACGAGAGGAAGCCAAGAATTTACGAGAGGAAGTCAAAATGATCAATGAAGGAGAAAGAGGATAATAAAAGCAATGTAATATTTTTCGTTTTATTGTTTTCGTTCAGATTTAAGTCTTGACACAAAATTTTCGGGTCTTTATCGGATTATTTAAACGCTCGAAAAAAATATTTTGTTTTTGGTCTCGAATCAGGTCGAATTTCAGGTCATATTTATCCGTCTGTAAATTTCTTCCCCCAATGTGTTTGGAAATAAAAAATAATCGGATGGGGCCGTAACTGACTGCCGTGAACTACTTTCCTCTTGACCTTGGACTTTTTTGAAGCGGTTTGAGCGTTCTTGGCACCCACCTGGTTACTGTTACTGGTGTAACCAGTAACAGATGAAGGATATTCTAAATGATCGCAAATAAATTTCTTCTAGCTGCTTTTTTTTTCACTGGACTATGTTTAGAGCCTCCAAATATTCGTGATTCCAACTATTCGAACACATTCGTAAAATTTTTAAGAAAGGAATAATTTACTTCGGATGATAAATACATTCTATATATTTAAAAAAAAACACAATAATTGTAGTATGTCATAAAAAACAACAAAATATATATTGAAAAATAATGTTGAATTTAGAAATACAAATTTTTTAAAAAAACACTAAAGAAATATCTCGATAATTGACAAAATTTTAAATATGTTTATATTACTTCATATCTCACACCCCACGTGCAAGTTTTTTTAAAACTATTTTGTATATAACTTCGTTGTCGGCTCAAATATTTATGAAAGCTTAATACTAAAGAATAATAGAAAACTGACTCCATCGTTGACAAAACAAAGTGTGTTAACCGTAAGTGCTTATTGTAATAAAACCATAAAGATAAGCATAAGACTTTTAAAAAAGGCAAATGCAAAGATGTCCGACAGTTTACGGCATTTACATCTTTGATGTCCGACTTCAATACAGCCGAAAATGCTTGCATATGACTTCCAGGGTTCGTAAACCTTTGTTTCGTTTAGAAAAATATTAAAAATCTTATAATATAAATAAGAGCGAATGCTTTACGAATACTTTTATTCGAATAACGAATACTTATAAACAGGTGAATATATTCGAGGATCGAATATTCGGATTGGAGGCTCTAACTATGTTCCAATACAACTTTGTTAATGTCTCGGGAAGCGGCCTCAGTGGACCGTACCAGAGGAGGCCGACCTTTATCGAGCTGTCACTCGTAAACCACTGTTTTCCCAGGGCATCAATCCACATAAACCGCTACAGTGTCTTCCGAAATGCTTTGAGGTATTTTTCTATGTTATGTGAAGAATTTAACTCCTGTGTGTCGGTGCTGTAACGTAGGTCTACATGTCATAGAAAATATGAAATATCTACCTTATTTACGAAATTTATAACGTCACATTTTTTTGTAATCATCGAATAGACATTTTCACACCAAAATGACTAAATTAAACTGTTAGGAATGTACGGATTTTTTAATTAAAAAATATTTATTCATTACTCTCGTATTTTTGGCCAGTGTGTAAAAGAGAGTAGAATATTGCACGTCGCAGTTAAATCGAGCAAGAAAGAGCGCGAAAATACCACACATTTCATGTAGGACAGAGATGGCGGTTGCATGGGTTTCGGTGAAAGAGGAAAAATATCTAAAGAGTACGATAGAGTCGCGTAACACGTGTTAGACAAAGACGGACTATAGTCGCCGCACCGTTGAATTTAGTTGGTAATGATACGTCGGCGTGAGCGCACGCAAGTTCGATATGCCATGATTTTATGATAATTTACATACTAAAATAATGCAAATATGTATGTTTACCTTACATAATTATATAAAGGGACCTTTAAAAAGTCTTATCTGTGTTAAAAATATATATATATATTTACCACATATTAAAAGCTGTCGATTTTTAATCATGTAACACTGTGTTACACCACCGTTCCCGAAGGTATTTTTTTTAGCACAATCTTTTAAGAATTAACGACGGTGCGGTTTTTTTCACGTTTGACTTGCCTGTTAGTCTAAGAGCCAGCGACCGCCAGACTTACGCTATAGTATGAAAGCACACTATAGTAAATAGGCCAGAAGATTGGGGTATTATGACATTTGAGTTCGGGGGATTTTGGCAGAAAAAAAAATGTGTTAGTAAAACGTAAAATAACAAACCTGATTTTTTGATATGGCTAACGGGAAATACTATACTGTCACATTAATGGCAGACGCTTTTCGCGGGTCATCTCTTCAGCACTTTAGAGACAGCACTTTAGTTCCTCCTTTATTAGAAGGGCGATAGGTCTCGCTAAAATCTTGTGACATTTTATTCCTTATTAGTATACAGGGTTATTTGGTAAAGATTAATAACCTCGCAGGACTATATTCTTTCCTTTGATCATGAGTAGAAAATGTTCAAGCAACTGCGACCTAATATCAATAGTTATGGAGATATGCCATATCAAAGTTTGCATTTTTCTCAGATGCTTTGAAGCCCTATAATTGACGTCGTTTAAATAAAATATATTTTTATCTGAATATTGTCCTTAGGACGCACTCTGACCTTATCTGCTGGATGTTGCGGTCCGCTCGCGTGTATGTATGTGTGTGCTTAGCGTACTCGCTGCAATTATCTTATTTCGCTTCCTGTCAGTGGTCGATGACAGCTTCGAAGCCAGGTAGAACAAAAAATATTTCATCTTCTGGGTCTAGTTTTCTGAGCTGTTCTATCCGTGTGTCTCCGGCCTCCGGCTGAAGTTTCGCATACCGTTGCAGGGTTCCTCATCGGGGCTAACGTCACCGAGTCACGCAAAAAAACACGCATCTATCAAAAAGTTTGAAAGTTCTATTATTTGATACAACTGCGCTATCGCCATCATGGTTGAAAATTTGTCATTCTTATAAAATAGTTTAAATTAATGATGCAACGAATACTTCTTTCACGGATACGAATATCAATATCAAGCCTACTATTCGGCGAATACGAAAACGAATAATTCGCAAGGTAATAAATAATACACCACTATTCTTTTTTACTAGGAGATTTAATAATTAAAATTTACCACCGGAAAATTGTTGTTCGAAAAGCACAACATTTCTTTTAAAATGTGGAAAATAAATATCACTTTTTTCACGCTTACGAAAGATCGTGTTATTAGATTTGATTTGAAATTATTTTATAAGAGTTAACACTTATGAAATAAAATGGGACGAATAATACGTATTACAAAACAAATACTACATGAAATGAGCACCTAACCTTATTAATAACCCAACGAAACTAGATGAAATAACTCATGTTATGCTGTAAAACAAGTAACAATTGACAACTTGAGAACTCAACAAATCCATTCATTCAATGTTGGGGGAATCCCCGATAATAGAGTGCTTAGGTGTGTTCGGATACACGGTGCACAGTAGGGTTGGGTCGTCCACGTCCGTCCATCGACGAGACGATCAACTAGTTGAATTCGTCAACCAGTTGACGCGTCAACTTCGTTACGCGGACGTCGCGGACGTTCTATCTAAACATCGGGACGATGGTCAACTGTCTACGGTTCGACGCGACGCTGCTCGACGGCTCAACCGTTGGCTATTTTTATTACGTTAATTTTTAAAATTTAAAGAAGTTCGAAGGAATATAGTTTCGGGGAAAGTAAAACCGCTACTTGTGCTTATATGTAAAAAGAAATATTTTATTATTTATTTGTTTACGCACATTATAGGCTTTTACATATTGTTTTATATACTTCTTTCTATATATAATAAAGAAAGAAGTAGGTATACACAACAATATCAGGTGTAAGCAGTAAAATATAAATATAAACTACATATATAAGCAGTGAAAGTATTGGGTATAAGCATTAAAATATGAGTATAAAAATTAAAATATAAATAAGTACAAAGCAGTAATGTGTGTATAAAAAAATATATTAGGTACATATCATTACATGTGTACAGGGTTATATGGAAAACATTAATAACCTCGCAGGACTATATTCCTGCCTTGATTATGAGTCGAAAGCTATCATGACCTAATATCAATAGCATGGAGATATGCGACATCAAAGTTTGAATTTTTTCAATATATCTGACTTATTTTTTGGAAAACGTTGGACTATCACTACACTAACTCAAATCGATTACGAAAAATTCATTCGTTTCAATACAAGTTAAATAAAATGATAAAAACCTTTACATTTATTTATTATCTATAAATTTATAAATAAATACATAATTTAAAAATACTTTACATTTGAGATGTTATCTAGAAATTTATTGAAGAATAAATCTTTCAAAGTCAGGCTTTCACTTTGTTGTGACATTATTAATAAATAAATATATCTGTATTATTTGTCAACTTTAGTTTAAGGCTCAATCTGAGAAAAGGAACATTGTTCCCGAAACATGTAAAAAATCAATAAAAAGTGGTGTAAACAAAATTATAACAGATTTATTTTTTTATCTATAAAGTTGAAAATAGATCAACTAGTTGACGAATTCAACTAGTTGATCGTCTCGTCGATGGACGGACGTGGACGACCCATCCCTAGTGCACAGCCAAATCGTTATTTGCGTTGCGTTCAGTTATAAATAGTTTGTTTTTAATATTCGTATTGGTATTCAACGAATACGAATATTCGTATTCGTTGCATCACTAGTTTAAATATAATATGTCACCGCTGGTAAATCATTTATTTTAATTAATGATTATCCCTGTAGATGGACGAAATCCAGTTGTGTTCTTAGAACTTACTTATAATAATATTGTCCTCTATACATTCTGGATTCATCAAAACTCGCATCATATTCAAAATGCGTAATGAATATACAGGATATAACAGAACTAGTCCATAATACTTTACAGGTAGATCTACCTTGATTATGAGTCGAAAATGTTCAAGCAAACATGACCTCATATCAATAGTTATGGAGTTATGCAATATCAAAGTTTGCATTTTTTTTTCAATATTTCTGACTTATACCGATTACGAATAAATAAATTACGTTTAAATAAAAGTTAAATAAAATAATAAAACCCTGAAAAAATTCCAATCGGAATGTTTTCCAATTGTAATTGGAAGGTTTTTAATATTTTATTTGACTTGTGTTAAAGATAATGAACATTTCATCTTAGATATAGGTTACTGTAACGATAGTCCAATGTTTTGCAAAAAATAAGTCATAAATATTGAGAAAAAAATGCACACTTTGACATCGCGTATCTCCTTAACTATTGATATTAATTAGATCATGGTTGCTCGAACATTTTCGACTCATAATCAAGGCAGAAATCTACCTGTAAAGTATCGTTGACTAGTTCTGTCACACCCTGTATAATACGAAGTGTAATTTTCTATATTTTACGATTACTCTCAATTGATGTTTCAGCACGCGAACTGCTAAAATATCCGCTTCTTACAAAGTAGTTGTAAATTGGGGTTATTCCATGATTAATCAGAATTGATGGCTTCGTTTACTCTTAATATGTATTCTGATATTGCTAGCACACACGCTAGGATTATTCATACTCTTTAATATTGTTCTACTACTCTGATAGACCTCTTTCCATTTAAGAAGGACGATCGAATTAGTATGTGTAAGCCGTGCGTACGAGGCACATTGTTTCGTTGTGTTGGAGTGTACGAGTGTAAACACAAACACAACGAAACAATGTGCCTCGTACGCACGGCTTACATATACTAATTCGATTGTCTTTCTTAACTCTTAAAAGACTGTGCTAAAAAATACCTTCGGGAACGGTGGTGTAACACAGTGTTACATGATTAAAAATCGACATAGTTTTTAATATATGGTAAAAAATACATATTTTCAATAAGATAAGACTTTTTTAAGATCCCTTTATATAATTATGTAAGGTAAACATACATATTTGCATTATTTTAGTAAATTATCATAAAATCATGGCATATCGAATTTGCGTGCGCTCACGCCGACCAACTAAATTCAACGACGCGGCGATTGCAGTCCGTCGTTGTCTAACACATGTTACGCGACTCTAACGTGCTCTTTCGATATTGTTTTCTCTTTCACCGAAACCCAAGCAACCGCCATCTCTGTCCTACGTGAAATGTGTGGTATTGTCGTGCTCTTTCTTGCTCGATTTAACTGCGACGTGCAATATTCTGCCCTATTTTACACACTGGCCGAAAATACGAGAGTAATGAATAAATATTTTTTAATTAAAAAATCCGTACATTCGTAGCAGTTTAATTTAGTCATTTTGGTGTGAAAATGTCTTTTCGATGATTACAAAAAATGTGACGTTTTAGTTTTCGTAAATAAGGTAGATATTTCATATTTTCTATGACATGTAGACCTACGTTACACCACCGACACACGGGAGTTAAATGGAAATTCTTAAACCTGATACTGTACTAATACTCTGAAATGTATTCTGGTTCACATCTGGTCTTCATGTAATACAGTGCTTCATCGCGCCCTATCCGTTCAACGGACGTTGGCTTTCCTCACTTTCTTGGCTACTTTCCAGAAAACTGGCCAACCCGTCGCCTCAGCTTCTTCAGCTGTGATGTTCTTCTTCCAAAGCGCCAATTTCCAACAAAAATAATGTTGTACTTCTCTAGATGCCTCATAGATATTTTACTGCTTTACATTGACCGAGTATTTTTGTATCCAAGTCTTTGAACTGAGAAGTCCTTAACAACGATGTCTGCCTTAATATCTTTGATAATCTTATGTATTCCGTTTGTATCCTGGATGATTAGGTCGGGCACACTTTGTGATGAATTTTCTGGCAAGTTATAAACAATGATGTTTTTTGATTTGGATCTGCGGTCTTCCATTTCCTCGATTGCTCGATATGGGTCGCTATCCAAATTGGCTTTAGAATTTTCAATAGGCAAATGCTTCTGCATATTTTTGTAAGCGGATAATTCCCCTTCCACAGAGGCTTGCTTGGCTGTGATATGGCCTATAATCCCCAGAAGATCTGTAGTTTTAGGCATAAGCTTGGCGTTTTGCTGAGTTAGCATGTTATTTATTGCTTGCAGCGTATCAGTGGCTTGCTGAATATATAGGTGGGGTCACTGTTTGGTTCATGAGACTGACTCATTGTGAAGGTCGATAGTCACTGCTGGTCAGCGTATACAATAATTGAGTGTATGTATCCGTTAGGTACAAGTGTTCAACAGAGTGCTGGCTAGGGGTCGTTGTACAGTAGCCGACAAATATCTTAAAATTGTACGGCGTAGTGGGGGGAAGTTTGCGCATGTACCATTCCACCAAAGAGACCCACTACGCCAAAAAATTTCAAGAAGTTTTCCGGCAACTGTAGCAATAATATCACTGAGATTTAGAACTGTTAAAGACAGTTTAAAACAGATGTATCTATTTAATTCCTTTATATCCCACAATATAAATCAGGTTATATTATCACTGCACTGCACTTCTTTTATGGTACTAGAATACTCAAGAAGGTTCTTATTAATTACTTGTAAATTTAAATTATGTGAGAGAGCAAAAATACAACCACTTGTCAGTACAGCTGTCAGGTTGATTATTTTACAGACAAGATATATAGGTACTGCCAGCACAAAAAAAAATGTATTCCGCGTCACAGTTGTGTTTTCTATGACAATATTCCACGAAAATATTTAAAAAAACAACGATTAATTTCCTATGGTTTAATAGGTATACTTTGGGTGTTTTTTTAATATCAGTTTGTTCGTATTTCGATATTTTTCAATATTTTTAATGTACCTACTCTAAAATGTTTCAATTTTTAACTGGCAACAGTAAAAAACCTACGACGGCGACCATACGGCAACGGTTGCAACGTTTTTAGGGTAATTATAATATAGATTTCGTAATGATACTTCTATATTTTTAAAGTAAGACTTCTATAATTTATCTTAATTGATCAATCATCACTCTGGGGACAAACCCAATAACTGTGTTCTTAAAACATCCCCTACATATAAACATATTGCTTCATCTCTGATTTTTACGAATATACGAATCGTCCTCCTTGCAGTGAAGTCTTCCGAAGCCCTGGGGTCGCACCTGCGCCGGCTGTCCGCGGAGGCCGAGTGCCGGCTGCAGGAGCTGTCCAGCTCGTTCCGCTCCTCCGGGGCCGGCGGGGCTCCGGGGGCCGCGCAGCCGCCGGGGGGCGCGCAGCCCGTGCCGCGGGCGCAGGGCTCCGCGCCGGCCGCCAACACGGGCTGCGCCGGCCAGGGCGCCGACCAGGACAAGCAGCTGCACCACTGGGAGCGGCGCACCAAGGCGCTCAGGTCAGTTTTCCAATTCGAATATTCGTTTCGGACATCAGAGATGTAAACGCCGTAAATTGTCGGACATCTTTTGCATTTGCCTTGTTTTTACTCCCTTTATATTAACTCGTCTGTCCGTTTGTTTCTTTGACGCAAAAACTTTGGATTGATTTTTAACCCTTTTCCCGTGAGCTGAAACTTTGCAAGCAGACCGTGGCGACGATCAAAAAGATCTATCAAATTTTCGTTAAAAAAATTTAATAATTATAGTATAATTTTGGATTTTTAGAAATTTTTAATGGTTTTTTCATACAACTGAGTAAGATTGCGACGCGTCTGGTAGACTCGGAACCTGATTATAGTAAAATTTTGGATTTTTGGATTTTTTTATTACTCCCTTTCGTAGCGTCGCCCGACCGAAGCCCAACGCGTAGGTTAAGCGCCAAACTAGTTTCCACTAGTACATGAGAAAGGGAGTATAATAAAAACTTGTTTTTTATCGGTTAGTTTTTTAAAGTCTTATGCTTATCTTTATTGTTTTATTACAATATGCACTTACGGTTAACACATTTTGTTTCGTCAAAGATAGGGGCAGTTTTCTATTATTCTTTAGTACCTATTAAGCTTTCATAAATATTTGAGCCGACAAACAAGAAGTTATATACTAAATTTTAAAAAATTTAACTTGCGCGTGGGGTGTGAGATATGAAGCAATACAAACATATCTAAAAATTTGTCAGTTATCGAGATATTTTTTTGTGTTTTTTTAATGGTATTTCTAAATTTAACATTATTTTTCAATATATTTTTTGTTGTTTTTTTATAACATACTACAATTATTGTGTTTTTTTTAATATATAGAATGTATTTATCATCCGAAGTATTTTCCTTTCCTAAAAATTTTACGAATATATTCGAATATTCGAATATATTATCATTAAATATTCGATATTCGAATAGTTGGAATCACGAATATTTGGAGGCTCTAATCGTGACCTTCCCGGCCGACGTTTCGGACCCCCTCGTATGTTGCTCTCAGTGTTCGTGTTGTGGTATGAAATGTGCCAATAAATGACGCCGCTGCCGACGGCATTCTGTTTTATAATTACGTCATTTATTGGCACATTTCATACATTGGAATTTTTATTTTAAAATAATAAGGCGTTTTTATTTTTAAAAAAAAAAACTTTTATTTGGTTAGTAAAGCCTAAAATACGGGAATAAATAGAATATACTGTTTAAAATCATCTCTTTACATAAATAAAAAGCGTTTTAAAATCAACAAAAACGTAAAAATTTCTTGCAAATTGAGAACATTATAACTTTATTAATATCGAGTATTTCTTAATTTCCTGGATTCCAGATAATGAAGTATACTTTATAAGTATAAAAAACATATTATGCGTACATATAAAAATTCATTAAAAGTTTGCGCCGACTAGGACACTATAAACTATTTTTTTGGCCGCGGCCTGTCGATTAATGCCCATATTTTCTTAATTATTGTAAATTATGTTCAGTTTATTTCTTTTATATAAATTTAACATCAAAACTTTCGAGTTATTTGCTAAACAAAAGTGTTTTACTGAGTATGACAGTTTACCAATATTCGCAGTGCAGTGAACTTCAAAGTCGATATTCTTGCCAAGAGAAAAAATTGATTTAAGAAAATATGTATATCTTTTACGTGATTCGAATATTAAATAATGTACATAATATTTCTACACACTACATTATACCTAAATGTATTTTAAAATGATCTATACACCTCATTTATTATAAGAGAAAAATCATACCTTTTCTTTTTTATTAAGCTTACATTGAAAAAACGCATTACTTGCTGCAGTTTTAGCGCAATCATAATATAGATTCCTGACCTGGTTGTCTCTTACAGACGCATGCTGCTGGGCTGGCAGCAGATGCGGCCGCCCGGCCTGCCCTGCAGCCCCGAGCTGGACGTCACCTCCCCCACCGCGGTCACGGTGAGGATACGGGAGAACGTTGCCCACCATCAGACCCACCCCATCATCACCAAATACAGAGGTTAATATTACATTATTTATTTCATGTTAATATTCTATTTAATCTTAGAACCTACAACTATAGCTTGACCAACGTAAATTGGCGTGCGGCGACTTTGGAACAAAAACCCAACACCTTGCAGGTGGTGCAAGAACAATTGCCAAGTGGTTTTAAAGTTTTGCGAAGCTG
>JADDOH010012005.1:0-122785 GCA_016648135.1 Agrypnia vestita
AACGTCTTTTGTTACTTGTTTTTCTAAATTATTTGAAAAATTATTTTTAAATATTATTACTGAAGTTCTTGATTACTCGCAATTATTGGAAAAAATTTATAATTATAATAGTAAACAAAATATTATTAATAATCAATTAAATTTAACTACTAGCCCAATTCTAATATTTAAAAATAATTTAGAAAAACAAGAAATTATTTTCAAATTAATTTCATTATGATATTTTGACAGTTATACAACACCCTGACGATGGAAAGGTTTTTCTGAAACATGTTGGTGTAATTAATCAAATAAAAGAAGTAGATATATACAAATAATATAATCAATATTTTTTAATATATTTCAATTCAAAGTTAATACTATTTAAACAAAAATGGAATTAAATATTTTACATTTATTATTCAAATCAAATAAAATTGATTGTATAGAAGTCAACGACAATAAATTATTAGGCTGTAGATGCACTCAAAAATATAAACAATAATGTTTACTGTATATTGACATTGTGTTTCAGCAAACTAGCATTTTTCAAATAAATGTGCGGTGACAGCAATAAAATATCCGCGTACATTTATGTTCTGACGTTTGCTTAATTTTACTTCCTATTTTTCACAGAAATACACAATCGATTGAATAGGAAGTTGCTGCATCTAGAAACGTAGCGAAATCTTGTTTTATTTAATTGAATCGCAAGGGCTCGATACCTACCCAACACTGACATTGAACTAATTGTTGAGTAAGCATCTATGCACATAAGTAACTTAATTCATGGCTATCCATCCAATCAAAATATTTACATAATGTCAACAGACGATTGTATATTTACGCTTAACTTTTTGCTATTCTTATTTTTCTCCTTAATCCTTTGCATTGTAAATAAATAAAATTATTTTTACCGTGTTTATTTTGGTTAGAGTGTGACAAAGCAATTGTATATATACTAATTTGCATAATTGGTTTGAAAATAGATAATAGGTATGATAATGTTGCTTTAATCCTTGAATCATAAAATGCATTCGTCATTAAATGTCATATCATACGTGCAGCAATCTGAAATATTTTGGCAAAAGATTAATCGATGTTTTTAGAAAACATGGCTAGACTGTAAGAATGGCTCGAATACAAAGGATATTCAAGGCGAATGTTACATTTGTAAGAGAGATTAACGGAGATGTAAAGATAAACTATATTATCGTATTTATACGATAATATTGTTTAATTTATTACGAAATATTCAAAAACATCCATCACACGCACCTCTGGTAGAGAAGTATACCATATAGCTAGAGGTAAATATTTCCTATTTAACTTTAAAATTACCTGTCAACATCGAATCAATATCTTAACGTCAGAAAATTTATGAGTATGTTAACAAAAAAATCTACACATTTTTTATTAACCCTAGAAGGCTTTTGTTATACTTTAATAGGTTGTGGCTTTAGTCGATTTGACTAACAAGTAATTCGTATTTTGAAAATGGCGGCACTTACCAGCGTGACGCAACCGCCCCTCGAGACGTCCGTCCTGAGCTGACACGGAGAATTAACGGTTTTAATGGTAGTAGCCACAATAACTCCCGTAGTCCGTATCAGATCACGATGAAACTTTTCTAATAAACTGACCTTGTAAATATCTCGACTAAATTTGTTAGCCAGCCATGTGGTCACTAAATAGCAGCTATATTTTTTTTTTATCTTCTTTAATATTGGACCTAGACAAAAACGTAATTTTAAAAACAGACCTGCCCGATTCTTGTGATTAGTGTCGAAAAATTTTGCTTTGCACATTGCTGATAGTTGATACTTAAATAAAAAAATCACCATGTGGCATTTTTGATATCTTATGCTTTTTATAATATATTTATTGTTTTCCCGTGTTTATTTTTAATTAAATTAATTTTAATAAATATTATTTTTAAGTCCTGGAGGTTAAGCATTATTTTAAATGTGACGGCTATTTCGGTTTGCTAGGCCATAATAAAACAGTGGATATACCAAGTATAAACGACTTATTTATAAGATTTAAGTTATCCCTTCCCCTATGGATAATTAGATGCTTTATGTTAAGTCCATGTATATTAAGATTTTTCTTATAATAGTTTTTGCCATTCATTATTCTGGCGGTTGTCTTAAATATTAAAGCTTTCAAAATATTCATCCATTGATGCCAATTACGGGTTATTTCTCTCCAGTTCTGGATTTCTATGACATATATTATATAAAATATATTTAAAGACATTACCTTTCCACCTTATCTGTGACTTTCCTAAGATTCTGTTCTCTATCGTTCAGCAATGATTTCCAAAAAAAAATAAAAGAACATTGGTTTCTTTAATTAGGAATAATACCGCAAGTTTTTTCCTTTTTCCTTGAAGCCGGCATTTCCGGTCTCAATTGAGCATCCACATAGCATTCAAAGATAGTTCATAAACTGTGAAGATCGCTAAAGCAGCGAGGATCAAAATGTTAATTTTCAAGGATACAAAATAACACAATAAATCTACGCGTATATCATATTCTGAAAAAATAAAAACAGCATAAAATTATTATATTACTTAATATTTGTTGGAGATTTTCAAGCTGTCCTTGTCTACAAGCGCAAGGCAACTGCAACTCGATGTTAATATAAGGAAAATGATACAAAATATTGATTTGTTCACAATACATCATGTTAAATCTTTTTTTTATATTTTATTGCAGCTTTTGAGACAGCATTCTTGAGGCGTGTTGTTGATTTAAAAGCCCTCTTCTCAATTTTATGTTTTATTAATAAAAAAACAAAGAAAAAAATTATTAATACGTTTTTTAATTGAAGTGATATTTAAATTTTTGTTTAAATAATGTAAAAAGACTTAGTTCACTATAAGCGCTTTTAAAAAATATTTATTTATTCATTTACGTATTGAAAAACGTATAAATAATTACGTACCTGTCATAATATATATAAAGGACATTACTTATCTGATTTCATACAATATAAATAACTTTTTTAAATATGTGTTTGTGATTATTTATTAAAATCAAATTTATAATGAACATTGTCTATGAAACCCGCTTGAGTTTATACATTTAACAACCGATTTTGAAAATAATTGTTTTCTTCATTAGGATAAAAAAACACGTTTTTATCTCTCCGTTGAAGAAAACGAAAACGTTCCAAAATCGCATGGTTACTTATTTAAACATATGTTTTATATAAACAAAGTTCATTATAAATTAACAGTTTTCTTTTCGAAAAATCTACTCGTAATTTACAAGATTTTTTCATATGAAATTTACTCACTAATGCAATGTAAAACATTAATTCTTCGTATTCTGAAATAAGTAATATTGTTTTTTCGGTATCTTGACGTTTTAAGTTTGACAGGTTTGAAATTAATGAATTTAATCAATCAGAAAGCTTTAAAACGTAACCAAACGTTAAGTTATTCATGGATTGAGGATAACTTAAAGTTTGTTTACGTTTTAGGGCTTTCTGATTAGTTGAATTCATTAATTTCGAACCTTCAAAATGAACTTTTAAAACGATAAAATTGACGTCATTACAGTGTTATACAATAACTGTTACAGAAATAGCAGTATTGCTTATTTCAGAATACGGCCGAATATATATGTTAGATAGGTCTAACGGCTGGCTCTTCAACCTTTTTATTTATTTTGAACACTTAGTTATCATCGCCTACGTAACAGATGACGCGCGATAGTATGATCGCTGCAATATTTATCCTTTTTTCACGTAGCAACTCATCCAACTTTCTCGATAAATCTTGATCAAACACAATCATCCCATTGACGAAATTTCTTATACAACTCGTTGACCAACCGTCCACTGGGGAACTACGGCAGTCGTTTTCGAACCGATCGCGACAGGTCCGCGCGAGTTTTCCTCGCGAGCTTGTCGACCTGAGGTGTTTGATTGCGTTTCAATTCGCCCAATGTAGGCTTTGCCATCTCGCCGTGCCTCTTGCGACCAATTTGCGAAACGCCTCGAGCCTTGACCGAGTTGGCTTTGCGGGTTGTGTTATGGCGCGTTGTCGCTGGCTCCGCAGTGAGAAAAGCGCCGCGGCAGTGTTCGTGCCAGCTTACAGTGAGCCGGTCCCCAGTGACAGTGAACGGTCAGAAAGTGACGGACCGCGTTCGCAGTGAAACGAAAAGTGAATCCGGTGTTGGATCATAATGATTAGTTTTCACATAACTTGAAGTGACGCAAACATCGTTTTAAGACAAATCGCCATTATAAATATATAATCTACGTTTTTTGTCGAAATAGAAATTCGCAGTGACACAAAGTAGTGAAGTTGTTTTCGAATATTAAATATTTCGCTTTGTTCATTTGTGATTTTTCTGGTTTTTCCCCATTGGATATCACGGAAATAAATTAAATACAGAAGAAATATATTAAGGTATTTTAATACATTTATTTACTAAATAAATTACCGCGTTGACATTTTGTTCCAAAGTTTTATTTTATTCAAGACTAAAAATATTTTACAATAGTGCGATAATGGCATTCAATTTTTTTTTTTTTAATTTACTGTACAGTGTGGCCAAAAGTTACTTTTCACGCACTTAACCTAAAAAAATACATTTTACTTCTTATTCGTATGGTAGTTATGACAGATAGTGGCTTCGTCTTAATGTCTTTGTGGTTGCCTTGTAAACTTTGAATTTGTGATTCAAGAAAATAAAAATGAAATACTGAAAAAAATGCTTTAATTGTATTATTATCTTATAAAAAAATTACGAATCAACATGCACAATCGTGATAATTATTAAAAAAAAAAAATTCTTATTTGTATGTGAATAATTTTGCAGCTTGGTACTGTGCACGTGTTCGATTATTCATTATATGCGAGCTAGTCATTCAATTATACCCGTAGCCTTCTTCTGTCTTTGAATTATAAAATATTTTTGATTTTGCACATACCTTTTTCTTAACATAAGTCCAAAATTTGCCATAATGTTTTCACTATCTACATAATTATCATCTCTAAATTAGAAAGCGATTAATGCTTAGAATCAGAAAACGAAAGACGATATCCGTTACCTCTTTATTGACTGTCGGTAATCCCGGAAACCAAATTAATATTAAATAATGAACGATGCAGAAGAAGAGTTTCAAGACAAGAAATTCTCCAAAATTCTTCCTACATAGATGGCACCGTATACCTGTGATATGGATTAATTTTTCCGCAATTAATATTTTTTGCGATCCCCGGCCATTTGTGCGATAACCTTTTTTGAAAATATTTTTGTATGTCTGTTTTAACAGTGGTATATGTATAAGGTTAAGTATTTTTTTAATTTGAAACCTACAATCACGCCGTTTCGCCATAGGAATAGGCAGAGAGGATAGAATGCCATTCTTACGTACTGACACACCACTTTTAAACGCAATCTCATGCCCGCTTTTGTGTGAAGCTTTTAACAGAGCCGTCCTCGAATATTTGGTTTACGTATTCATTGAAGGTCTTTGGACGGCATTATGTTTATTTTCATTGACATACTATTACGTCCTTAGCTACTGTAATGAACATTTTTATTTTATCAAATTTTTTTTTTCTTCCAAGTCGAATTTTATTCAGTCTGACGGATCTACCATATTGGTGCAAGAAATGGTGAATAATGTTATTTCAAGAGCAGGAATTGGAAGTAAAAGCGCCACTTTTCACACGACGAAAATACAGGGCGACTTGTTTGAATATTATCATGTGGCAAAGAGTTTTAATTCCACAAATGATAAATAATTGTTAAGAAAGTAGTTTTGCTGGTTAAAGAAGCATTTTATTAATAGAATATTAATTTTAAAATCTCCGCAATGGTTTTAAAATCATTTATCAAAACGCTTAACCAAAACTTTTGATAAAAAGCTCATATTTATCCAAGGATATTTTTAATTATATAATAAATTTTAAATTTCTATTTACACAGTACAATGTGTGTTTAACGTGCAAGAAAATATTGAAGCAAATTTCAATTCATATTTTATTTTATGACATTTTGGTATTTATATTCATACATTCTCTGTTTTATCTACGTGCAGTTTTTTAATCACAGTATTTTTTTTTTCATAAATAAGACTAAACTTTATAAATATTATTATTAAGTTCTGCAAGTGGGATTTTAAATGTGACAGCTGTTTTGACTTGCTAAGCCATTATCAAACAATGGCTATTTGATAATGGCCTAGCAAGCGGAAACAGCTGTCACATTTTAAATAACGCTTAACTTGCAGAACTTAATAATAATATTTATTAAAATTTATTTTATTTTAAATTTCATTAAAAATTTACATGGAGTTCTACAAACTAAGCATAAAAATCATAAATAAAAAACACTGTACTGTATATTAAAATATATCGACACGTTGAATTATTTGCAGAGATAATTTATTCCGGGTGTGTCCCAAGACGTTTGTTACATTAATAAATATACTCTTGAAATATATAATTTTATTTCTTGTAAACCTACTACTGTTTTGTTTTCACCATTACTCTTCGTTTTTAAAATAATCTTACTTTCACCCAGCTGATGAAATTACACACAGTTCCTAATAAATGTTGGTGATTGTGTTATTTCCCTTTCAAAATAAAAATCAAAATAAAAATCTTATTTACGTGGTTAACCTTGTAAATATGATGACGCGTACAATATTTACGCATATAAACAAGCATACAAACAATACCTATTACGATAGTAAGTTTATTCAGCAAAAATTGAAATGTTTTCGCGTTTCAATTTCAATGCTTATGTCCGCATACTCATCGATATACCTACCTAATTACATAGGTATTAGCACGTGTCAACTTTTTTATTTATTTCTAAAGTAAAGGGAACATTAAATTTTTAATTGATCATGAATTTTTATAGAATGAGGATAATTCTCGTGTATTTAAGTGGAGGGCGTTGTCATATATATTTTTAATGTAATCAGTATCATTATTTTAGAATAGTGAAAAAGAATTAGAAACATTAGATTAAATTATAAAAGTTAAGAAGGTTTAAAGAACATTTAAAAATATGATAAAAGATTTTTTTCATTGCGTTGTTGTGATTGATTTTTTTAGTAGATTTTTCAATTTAGTTTTGAAATTTCTATAATTTTTTCCCGTCTTCATTTCATTGGGAAGAGCATTAAAAAATTATACTCCTTGATAGGTTAAATGATGTTGGGGTGTGCTAGTATTAAATGTAGGTAAAAAAATATTTACAGTTGATTTCGGTCTATTATTATGTATTATTTTATTGATGTAGGTACATTTGTAGGTGCATTTGAAGTATCGCAAATTTTTGATAAATTTGATTCATATTTAGGACATTAAAATTTTTGAAAATTTCCCTTTCTGCAAATATTGAAGATTTCTCAAAATCACTTTGATAATTACTATCTGAACTATTTCTACCGATTAACTTATTTTTAAAGTTTATAGCGTTAACTTTGTGTTCATACATATTATTAAATTAAACAGATAATTAACTTATACTAAACAAGTTTTCATTACTCTGCATTTTGGTCAAGAATGATGAACATTAACTTTTGTCAAGTAATAAATTTAGTAAATTAGTGAAAAAAATCATCTGTAAGAAACAGCTAAATCAAATCTGTTGATGAATTTAATTAATGTAATAATTTAAGTTTGTTATTTCTATAAAGTAATTATTTAATTTAACCTACTTATTATCCAATTTTATTTTGTTAAAATGACAAATTATCATGACGCGCATTATTTTTATATTGGTCTTTATAAGTACTTAACGTTAATAAAAAGACCCAGTAAAAGTCGGTCACATAAGAAAAAACTTCTCGCTCAATAAGACAGTTTTTTTATTGCTTTATTACATAATAGAATTTCTTATATGTGGGTTATTACATATAGACGTTTTAAAGCCTTAATAGATCTTTAATTTAAAAAGAAAAATCGTTTCGAGAGCCACCTCTACTCCTTTTTAACCATGAAGCTAAATTTTTATCGTAAATAAAAATATCGTAAAAAATCACAATAAAAATTATGAACTGCAACAAAATCAGAAATCTGGAATGCATGTATGAAAAGAAAAATTCAATTCAATGATATGAACAAAATGCACAAAACTTATTAAATATTTTATGGTCGTCGAAAAGCGAGAATAAATACCTATGTAATTTAATTACTTAAATGTGGAAATTAGAACCACCAGGTTGCTTTGCTTTAATCTTTAAACAAGCATTTTATGTCTTTATCAAAATAAATTTGTGGTAATATTATTTATTATTAATATTAAAAAAAACACTTTGCTTTAATCATCAATTTTTGATTAATGATTAATAATGTTTTGGAGCCAATGGTATCTTTATCACATTACAAAGTACACTAAGAATTAAAATTTTAAGTATTGACACTAACAAAGAATAAAAATGAGGGGGTTGAACTGATTTGGAACTGCTTTTAAAACAAATTTAAAAGTTAATATTTAGATTCATCAATAAAGAGTAGTTTAAAAAAGTGTTTTTTTTTATTAATAATTTATTTGTAACTATTGCTTTGTACGAAGATAGCAATGATACAATAGTGAATTATCCATAAATTAAAATTCTTATTACATTCATTATGAATGCACAATATTTCCAAGTATTTATAAACTGCGATTTATGTACTATAAGCTCATTTTTCTTCAGTTTGATTTGTCGTTATTTTCCCGTCTTCCCTTTCATTAAAATCACTCATTCTTTAGCTATATCGCGTGCGATGGATAAGTTTTGAGGCAGAATTTTACGTCCATGTTTGTAATTAAATTTATTGTTTCGGAGGTTAACTTTATAGAACTAAATTAACACGTATGGAAAAAAGAACACTTGTTTTTTAGGCCTACATTTTTAATTTTTATTAGACGTTTTTCGCCTTATGAGGGCATTATCAATCTAAATATTTTATATTCGACAACTTGTATTTATATGAAAACTATTGAAAAGAGATCATATAAATGCAAGTTGTTGAATGTAAAATATTTAAAATGATAATGTTCTCATAAGGCAAAACGCGATTCATAAAAATTAAAAAAGTAGAATTAAAAACAATTGTTTTTATTTCCATGTGTATGTCTATTATCCTGATTTGTCGTTGGATACCAATCATAATAACTGCAATCAATAAATCGATATCTTATGTGCAATTGTAGCTTTATTTTTATTTTATTTTATGTTTTATTTTCAAGATATCTCGGTAACTTATATATTTTATAGGACATCTAAATCCAAGGTCTTCTTCAACATACTTAACAAACATTTACATAGGACAATCAAAACCAAGGTCTTCTTCAATATACTTCACAAACATTCTTCGAGTCTTCTTATTTCGAACTTCAAAGCACTCCACTCCGAAACACGCATTTGCTTTTGTCTATATCTTTCTTCGCTTCATTAACACATCTCATTCTTGAGGGCTTGAAGACCATTTGATGTCTCCTCTTTCACACCGTTTCTAGCCCAGCTCCTCGCTTCCATAATTATCACCGTTTTGGGCTCTTTGAAAACCTCGTAAACTGTGATAAAAATTATCGGGAATTAATCATAACTGACTCAAGTATTCTGCGGAACTTTTTGTTTTCTAATTATTAGATGCCATTTTTAAACAAAATTGAAAAAATTTAGAACATTTTACGTAAATTACGAGTTTAAAAACAATTAATTTCTTATTTTTTCAATTGGTTGAACAACTTTGTAGATTCACATTTTAAAATTTTTTAAATAATTTAGAAAACCAAAACAGAAGACATCATTCATTTTGATATTTTGACATATATAAAACACCCCGACGATGGAAAGGTTTTTCCGAAACATGTAGGTGTAATTAAAATAATATATAAATAGATTAAAACAAATACTTAATAAAATAAAAAAATAAAAATTCATTTCTTGACTATTTAAAATGCTATAAAAATACGCAATTGTATATCAAACAATGTCAATCAGTTTGATATCATCACGCTGCATTCACGCTGCCAAGGCACTACGCTACATTAGATGGTGTAGCTAGAATATATATAATTCTCTATATAAAATTTCTCTTTACGAAGGTTCATTTTTCGTGAACACCTGATAATTTGCCAAAAATATTGCCTTTAAAGGAATTATTAAAAATAAAAATAAAAATAAGTTATGTAGAAGAGTTTGTGCATACATGCTGTTTTGAATTATGTAGTTACTTCAAGGGCATAAAAACTACTAACTAATGTAAAGCTAAAATTTCATAAATATAAAAGTAAGTCATTTTTGACGGGCCAGTATAGCATAACAATTTTTCAAATTTCTGTCAAAAGACTTACCTATGTACCTATATATTGTTTTGAATAATTAAATTTTTAAAAATGAAGACATGATTCATACGCTTTCTTTGCATACATTCTTAATCGATTTTTTTAACATCACCCGTGCAATATCCAAATGTAAAACACGATTTTCAAGGTTTAAAAGAAATTTTCGAGCAGCATATTCTTCAGCTGTTTCTGCGACTCTTGCTTGTGAGTGACGTGATTATTAATTGATTGTCTTTCTTATATGAAAAGAGGTCTACCTAAAAAAGAAACCAACTCCAATGAAATGTATAATTTTTCCTTTGTGTGTTACAGAAAGACGTATTGATTTCGTATACGATAAAAAATAATAAAATCCATACAAAGTTCATTTATAAATCGCGGGATTTTTTTGTAATTCCAATTCTGTCGAGAGAGCTAGCGACGGTGTGACCTAGAGGCGCGGTATTACGAAACTCGTAGGAAATACTGATGTTGCGTGCTGCCCGCCATATTCCACCGATGTATTAACATTCATAACAAAGTCCATCACAATCATTAACGATGTGAATACAGCAACCATTTGCGTTGGGAAACATTAGATAACATAACTAATTAAACATTCTCAGGTGATTGGTGGGATATTGCGAATTTTTCCATCGGGCCGTGTGCGCGAGGCGCTGTACCAATCAATGGCGACCTTTCAAATATTTAAAATGTTCAAAATGTTATAATGAAGTTTGTACTTGTATCATTTGGCAACCACTGTCATCCTTGGAGGAACGTATTGCCGTTCACAATTTGAGCAGGTTACGATTATTTTGCTACGATAGAAATTCAATTAAAATTCGACTAAATTCGTCGGTTTAAAAACATTAACAACACTGAAAAATAATACACTATTACGTTATATATTAACGTATGGTTCTCAATGCTAGGTGTTGAGTAAAAAGGATGAAATATGTCTCCTTGTATTTGAAAGAAAAATACTCGGAAAAATATTCGGTCCAGTACTGATAAACGGAGTTTGAAGAATACGATATTACGAGGAAGTCTACAATATTTACAATGAGCCCAACATAATACAATTTATCAAAATAGGGAGGCTGCGATGAACAGGGTACGTAGAAAAAATGAGTGAAGAGAGAATGTCATAAAATATTAATATGCTCCACTCAAACCCCCAAGGTAGATACAGTGTTGGTAGTCCCAAACTTCGATGGCTGGATGGAGTGCAGCAAGACCTGAAAACTATAAGCATCAGAAATTGCAAAAGTACATGTCAGGGTAGAGGAAAATGGAGAAGAATGTTGGAGGACACCAAGGCCCACAATGGGCTGTGGAGCCATTGCTGATGATGATGATGAACAACACGGAAAAGTGTTAAGACGAGCACCAAATAAGCCAATTTCGTGACAATTTTTTTTTTTTGATGAATAGTGGGCTTAAATTTTTTTGTTTGATTATATAATTGAGGAGGTGACTTTTAAAAATGATCATGTTAAATTCGTAATGGCGTCACACTATTTTTTTATCGGTTGATTTAGTTAGTGCTCAAAAATGGAAAATGCTCATTTAAATTGTAGCGAAACTAAACGATTGATGGACGAAAATGGATTAATGCTCATTTAAATTGTAGCGAAATTAAACGATTCAATTCAGCACTCTCTGTTGAAAAAACACAAATTATAAAAATCAACCTAAAATCGCCGCCTTAGATAAAAGAAGAAATAAGTTAATTTTGAATTATTAAAAAGGAAACGCTTATTTCAAAATCCTTTCATATAGTCAATAGATTTTTATCGAACCTCATTTTTACTGTGTTTTAGATGTAAGGCAAATTTATATGCAGAGATTTACAGAATATTAACTATCGCATACACATATTCACTCGGAGATAAATCACAGACACGACACATGAAAACAAGTAAATACCTTCACACCAGTACCGAGAAATAACTACTTTTACACTTAACGCTAACAGAAAATATGATTTGTATGATTCAAATGGGCAAAGATCGGATGAGCAGCTCTGTCTAACATTCATATCTAAATTCAACAACAACAAAAAATACGTGAGAAATTCGCTTTTAGAGTTGCTAGAGTGAATGGACGCCCACCGCATTCCCCGGATCATCTAATAAGCGAAAATTCCCATATCGGTCCTTCTCATACGTCACCAGGTTGACATATTTTTTTAAATTAAAGACCACCCCTGTGGGGGATGCTCTTTAATTTTTAGGCCGTTACCTTAGAACCTCACGGTGTGTCCTTTAGGACACACCGTGAGGTTCTGGCCGCAAAAGGTCACTGTTCCTCCTCCGAAGCTCAGCTTAAAACTAAAAAAGTAGTTTGCCACAGAAGTTGATATATAAATATAGTTGACATAAACTTATGCTAGGACTTAGAAATATACTTATAGTTGGGTTTAACTAAGAGTTTTAACACAAAAATGCGGTAGAGTATTCTGAGCTGGATATTGTTACCATGAGCAAATGACAGCACCTCCGCACGCGGCAGGCGCCAGAACTGAACTTGCTACTGGCTTTCATTACTTAAAGTGTTTCTATAAATTATATAATATATATTAGCTGCAACCCATGACGGAACATTGGTTCGCGTATATATTTATAGCATTTTTTTGGCGCTCCAAGGAGAGGCATCCGTAGCAAAACATGCGTGAAGCGCCCGGTTTGTGCTTGGTGGTCCGGGGTTTTTTAGCCGTGAATTCGAACGAAATTACGGAGGTTACATAAAGTTACGGAGACAGACGGACAGACAGCGAAATTATAATGTTTGATTTTTTAAATTAATATAATTACTGGCTACTCTTACATAGGCAAAAGCCTAGCAAAGTGGCCAGGACAACCCCGAACCTATTACCCCTCATGTTAAACGCCGTAAAATATTTCAATGAATGTATCTTATCTTGAATACTCTTGGAATGTGTTTCGAGCCATAGTAGCTCTTCTAACGACACAACGATCGATAGTTAAAAATGAACGTCTTTTCCTTTCATATACAATCCTTGAAATCATATTTGCAGTGTGTAAATGAAATGAGCGGTGATTAATTATTAAAATTAATTGGTTAAGTATTCATTGTCTGTCTCGTAATTACATCGATTACACGCTTATTTCTTAAACAAATACACTTATAATATGCGCAGGTAATAAGAGGGGGCGGCCTAGCCGAGATGGAATAATCCTCTATCATTAATTAATCTGTATAATATTTTATTTTTATTTTTATATAAATACCTTTAGATTGATTATATGCGGTCAAGACTAAATAAATATATTAAAGAATTTATGATTATATATGACTCCTTTAGTATCAAAATATCTTTAACCAACATTTTTGCTTTGATTTGGCGGCCCTCGTAGCGCAGAACACCGAGGGTTCCGGGTTCGATTCCCGGTGAGGTCACAATTTTAATCTATGAGATTTACTCAAGCCTGGGTGTTTTGTGATGTATTTCGCTTCTGTAATTGGGCCTCCTAGCCTGTTGAAGCGTAAAAAAAATAATGTCAATATTTTCTCTAAACTCATTTCTATTTTTAAAAATATTATTACACATAGTTAACTTTCATGTCAAGTATCAACCTGAAGTTACCGATTGTTAAAAATGAGCTTATTCAAATTATAAACGAGGTGTGAAACTATTTTCTTGAAGTTGCTAAAAAAAGATCGTGGGGTTTTAGATAGGTTTTGATTTTTAATTACTCATAATATGCATAACTTACAATTATAACGATTTAACTGATGATATAAATTTCCTCAATTAATAATTTTAAAATTACATACATGAAAATAAAAGAAATATTAGGTCCTTACATATGAAATTGACGTTTAGTATGGGAGGAACATAAAGCCGATTTTTTTTATTATAATATATTTATTTAATCAAAGTATGTACCATTGCTATCTATGCACTTTTGCCATCTCACAGGTAGTTCATCGATCCCTTTACTATAAAAACCATTCGGACGGGAATCAATAAAATCTTTGAAGGCGGTTTTGACTGCCCCATCGGAGTTGAATTTTTTCCTTTGCAAGAAGTTATCCAAATTTCGAAAAAAATGGTAGTCTGTTGGGGCAAGGTCCGGAGAGTACGGTGGATGTCTTAGACATTCCAATTGAAGCTCCTCTAATTTGGTAGCCGTCTGTTGTGCAGTGTGTAGTCTAGCGTTATCATGAAGCAGCAGTGGCCTAGAGCGATTAACCAGCCTCGGTTGTTTAGCAGCTAGCTTTTCCATCATGGTTTGCAGTTGCTGACAAGAGACATCTGCCGTAATCGTCTGGCCAGATTTAAGAAAGCTGTAGTGAACGACACCAGCACTAGTCCACCAAACGCTCACAGTAACTTTTTTGGAGTCAATTTTCGCTTGGGGCATGGTTTGGCTGGTTCGGCAGGGTTCAGCCATTGCGATGAGCGCTTCCGATTATCGTACAGGATCCACTTTTCATCACAGGTAATGATTCGATTTAACATTCCTTCATTATTGTGCCGGTTGAGTAATGCAACGCAGCAGTCAACGCGCGTTTGTTGATTTGCTTCACTCAATTCGTGAGGTACCCACCTTTCAAGCTTTTTCACCTTACCAATTTGCTTCAAGTGGATTAAAACAGTTTTATCACTAACACCGCAGCCTGCAGCTAACTCGGATGTGGTTTTCGATGGATCCGCTTCCACAATAGCCTTCAAGTCTTCATTATCAACTTTGGTCTCCGGCCGTCCACGGGGCTTGTTCTGCAGGTCGAAATTTCCAGAACGAAAACGTTGGAACCAAAAATGCACTGTGTTTTCTTTTGCGGCACCGTCGCCATACACATCATTAATCCTTCGAGCCGTTTCTGCAGCACTGGTGCCACGGTGGAACTCGTACTCGTAAATAACGCGATATTTCAAGTTTTTCATTTTATAAACTGAGTGACGCAAAGAAAAAAACAATTGAGGAAAAAACAAATGAATTATAATTTTCAAAACACAAATACATGAGTAAATAGCTGTATAAATTTGGATTTGGAATTCCTAACCAATGAGAAGATATTTGAGATCAAATTTGCCAGTACGGAAAAACGTCAATTTCATATGTAAGGACCTAATATAAAATAACTCTAAAACATTTTGCACCTTCCACCCCGATATTATCGTTAAATAAAAACAGAATATCAAATAAAACATACTACTACTTCTTAAAAATTATATATTTCTTTGTATTTGAATTATTGTTTTATATTCAATTTTATTTTTTAAAACCTACTTAGATTAAAGCATATTTATACTTTATACCTGCAAATTTATATAACTTTTCTCATTTACACGTATCTATATTTTTTTTCTATACGTACACGAGTCTCTGACTCTCATAGAGATAAAAAAACACGTTTCTTTATTTTAAACGTTTTATCGTACCACATTTTATTTTACATAGTATAGTAGATATTTTACTAAAAACTATTAGATTTGTGGGATCTTTGAAAATAGTACATCAAAATACGTACTCCTACTTTACTATTAAAATATCAATTATCTTTTGTTTTATTTCAAATGACTGGCGCTGCTTTTTTTCATTTGAGATGAAATGCCGAAACGCACAAATGTGAAATACCCACAAATCCGAATAGAAACATCATTTTTTATGAGACTTACATGGATTGTAGTTTCAGACCTCTACGATGTCTGAGTAACCTTAAAAACTCGTTTTATTTGATGACACGAATGTATAAACTGTATCTGGTTAAATACATATTTTTTTACACATAGTTTTATTTACTAATTGTAAACTTGCATTTTTTCGTACCTACATAGTTTAATTTCCTAAATGTATATTTGTATTAATTAAGGATAAATTATAGAAGTCTCAGAGCGACGAACTATATATAGGAAAAGTGGATCGAAGTTTCTTATACGTTGGGCTCAGGGCTTACAACCTATATGAGCTGGCTTACGTGATCACTCTACACAATGCAACATTTACCAATCCCTTCGTAAGAATATCCACACATTATCAAGTTTTCGAATGTTCTATATATTTATGTTTCGAATCAAGAACATTTCATATATTTCACTGGTCTCTCCTGGAGACATCTGTTATTTTTTCTCATTAACAAGTTAGTATGCATAAATTTTGCAACTTCTAATGATACTTCTTTATTTTATTTTTCAAAGTGGGGTTTTATTAGCAATACTCCTTATTAACGTATATTTTATATTATTTATTATTAACATACTTTCTTATAGAAATATTATTAATATATTTGTATAACTGAAATAGTTATTACTACATTGATATGTTGTGCAATTGTAGTTACCTATCTATAATTATAGTTATTAAAATTTTATTTTTTGTTTAATGTTACTTGCTGCATATAAATAAATATCGTATTGATTCTCAATTTTTTTAAATTTGAAAATTTATCGAAAAAAATTTAAGCGAAGACGTAGTCATCGTGACGTGAAATTGAAGTCGGTTTGCCTCAGTGGGTCTGAACGAGACCGAGAGTGGTTATGAGACCTGTTTCTCCCAAGTCTACCTGCGTACTTGCAATTATTGCAACAGGTGTACAGAATGCTGACCACAATTTTCTGTGTAGAGTTTTCCGGACTTTTCTCGAATTGAGGTCAGCAGCCACCAAGCCCGCACCTTGCCCACTGGACTACGAAGGCTACTTTGTTACATTTCTCTTTAATATCTTTGTATTACAGTTTGAATTCAATTCTTAAAGAAACACGATCAGTCATAAATTAATGACTGTACCTAGACTGAACTAAAGCACAGAAAAATACTTGATATTCGTTATTAACGACAATCACATTACAAACATCACTTGATAAATAATTTATAATATACGTTTCATAACATTCACTTAATTTATTATGTAATTCAATTAATTGTAGACTTATCTATACAGGGTTATTTGGAAAAAATTAATAACTTCGCAGGACTATATTCCTGCCTTGATTATGAGTCGAAAATGTTCAGGCAACTATGACCGAATATCAATAGTGATGGAGTTATGCAATATCAAAATTTGCATTTTTTTCAATAATTCTGACTTTTTTTTTACAAAAAGTTGAACTATCATTACAGTAACATATATCGATTACGAAAAATTCATTCGTTTCAATAAAAGTTAAATAAAATAATAAAAACTCTGCAGAAATTCCAATTGGAATTCAAAGGTTTTTAATATTTTATTTGACTTGTATTAAAGGGAATGAATTTTTCGATTTATATCGAATGAATATTCGATATAAGTTACTGTAATGATAGTCCAACTTTTTACAAAAAATAAGTTAAAAAATTGAAAAAAAATGCATACTTTCATGTCACATATCTCCATAAATATTGATATAGGTCATGGTTGCTTCTTGAACATTTTCGACTCATAATCAAAGCAGGAATGTAGTGCTGCGAGGTTATTAATGTTTTCCAAATAACCCTGTATAAAGAGCAAGTCTACAATATTAAGTCTTATACCTGCCTAGATTGTCGTGAAAAGGATTCTGCATTGCTCCTGAAACCACGTGCCTATTGCAACACCGAGTCTAGCAGTGGCGTGCAGTGCATACAAGCAAAAAAGCTGTGCATTAGTAAAGATTCTAAGAAAGAAATATTAATTAAATAATCCCTACCTTAAGAAAAAGTTGATTTAAAATACTAGCCGTAATTCGTCCTACAGCTAGAAGTTTTATTTCTGACGTTTCCATTTAACGTGACGTATCTGTTTTTTTCGATTTAAAATTCTAGCCGTAATTCATCCTACGGCTAGAAGTTTTATTTCCGACTTTTCTGCGCTTAACTTCATGTCAATTCTTCATTTATTTCACCAACCAATTTGTTCCACAGATATAGTCAAGTCGAGAAAAAAAACGTGTATTTTTAATGCTGCGAGTTTTGTGTAGTAGCGTCCTTCTTCGAAAGGTTCTATGCCAGGCGCACGTCATGCAGAAATGTTATTTTTTACAAATTCCACCCAAAACTTTCGGTGTAAATTTTATGTATTTTCTGTGGTAAACGTAAATACGAATACGACAAATATCACCTGTCATCTTTCATATCATAATGATATCATAAAATGTTTGATTTATTTTTGTGAAAAGAAACGTATATCTGAAATTAGTATTGTTCCGGATTTAATTATATATAAATCGTCTTCGAAATATATTGGAATTTTTCGCCGTATTAGCTATACCTATATAAAATATTTATTTATTTAGGAAATATTGTTTACAATACTTATTTTATAATGCAGTTATTTTTGTGGATTAAAGGTACTCAAAATAGTTCATTATATGTAGTTAAAAAAAAATTAAAAATGTATATGCCCTTATAGGTATATGCGTATATATATTTATAATATAGGTATATAGTCTGTCACAGCATAACCAAAGTTTATACCCACTGCACGCCACTGGTGTCTAGGTACCAGTATCGTCCTTGATACTATATTTTCAAACCAAAATAGCCTTTGTTGTCCTTTAAGGGTCATTACCCATGACTCTGCTCCATATTTTATTACTGGTTTGATTATTGTATTGTAGACAAGTAATTTAGGGTTTCTGCCCAGGAGTTTTGATTTTAGGAACTTGCTCATACAGCTTATAGGCCTAACTGTATACGGTTCTCAATTTTAACATGTGAATTGTTTTCTTCGTTGATAACTTGTGCAAATCTTTGTATTCGCGCCCAATAATACTTGCGAGAAAATTTTATTGAAAAATATTCAGTAGATAGTAGTAAAACTAGAAAACCTGGTTTCTAACCGCTGCACGTTTGATTACCTCGCGAAAGTACTCGACAGAAATGTGTTAAGTGATATAATTTCGCAAGGATTCAGAGTCAACAAAACAACGTCGATGTCGGCAATTCTCGAGGGGATTTTTTATCTTTCTTCTGCAAATATGCGTCACTTCCAGGAAGTTATGCAAGAAGTAGAAATTTTATGAATTCGCTTCTAGGAAGACGCCCGTGCACGACAAATCGTGTCCAGGTGACCATGAAACGTGGCGGCATTACGACTTTTCATCATTCATGTTTCGATGTCATTAAACGAGCGGACGAAAGATGCCGCACGCAATAATAGCAAACAATATAATCACCGCAGAACAAAGTCGATTGTCCAGCCATTGCGCATTGTGTCTGCCTATATATTGCCTGCCTGAATATTGTAAAAACAATATATAATATAATGGGAGGTATTGCTAGATTTATAGGAAATACTATTTTTGTTACAAGGTCGCATTGTGACCCAGTAACGAAGTTTTTCGTGACGGGGAGATGATTATAATACCACTACCGCATAGTCTCATGCCGTATGCGGATACGAAAAACCCTCGTCACGGATTTGCGCCGGGGGATCTGAAATGAAACACTGGACGCAAACTTAACTGGATTACTATTTCGTAATTCGCACTAATTTCTCACTCGAGAATATTCCATACGTAGCTACTTTTTACACTCGTTACATGCTCGCTCGTGTTACAGTTCGATCGTTTCTATTCGCCCGGAATCCATGATTCCACACTCGCCTTTCAAAACAAACAGTTCCGATATGATGACGTTGCTTGTTTTCAAAGAAGATACTCGATTTTCGGATACTTTTCGTACATTTCCGTGTGTTCTATGGATTTCTAGGAGTTTCTAACTTATTCTACAATGTTCATAACTGGGTTATATGCAGTTCAACAATATGTTAAAAATGACCAAAAAATGTACTGTTTTTTGCTTTTCGAACAGTCGGTAATTTAAAACAAGACATCGGACGAGACTGGGTATAAACGTATCAACTTGTATCATCCAAGTCATGTGATATGTATTATCAAGTTATGTATTTGTTCGAAATCTGATAATTGCCGAAGTTATCGTGTTTACACATTATATGTAAACATGATGTAACAGAGCTTGTCCACAACACTTTACAGGTAGATTCCTGCCCAAATTATCGAGTCGAAATTGTCCTAATGTCAATTGCATTTTTATTTTAATATTTCAGACTTATCTTCTGTAAAACGATGGACTATCGTGAAAATAAACTTTATCGACTAATAAAAATTTATTCGCTTATACAAGTCAAATAAAATTATTGAAACCTTGCAAAAAATCTGGTTAAAGCTATCCGTATTTTATATCCCGATGTTAATGGCGTTAGCTTTGTGTGTGGAAACAATACAACAATCAACCAGTTTCGATACCTCTGTATCTTCATCAGAACGGTCGCTTATTAACCGTTATTAAACTTTTTAATGGAGAAGTTTCGATATCTCCTGGATATCATTACAATTTTAATTACATTAAAATATTCTGGATTTAGATCAAAGTCTATCTAAAATAGTAGGATTCACCAACCACGATAAAATTTGATCTAAATAACCCCTGAATGCCACCTTCAAATGACATTTGCGTACGCGAAATTGGCAAAGGTTCGAAGAAGCAACCATTCGCCACTTAGCGGAGAAAACAGAACAAATATGTATGTGTTCAAACCAAATATTTATACACCTTACCCTTTTTATATTTGTATCATATACTTTTTTTAAGTAAAGATGCGAACACGGAATACGTGACGCATCAATATTCTTACTATTCTTAAACTATGCCAAAAGCCTGTGCTATGAAAACAGGACCAACTTGCTGGTGTCCTGGAATGAGGCCACCGCCCACCAGATCACTAGGCGAGCATCATGACCACTGCACCAACAAGCTACTCAAATAGCTATTCAAATATAACATTAACGAGTATTGCACGATTTTTTCTAATTTGAAAATGCGCGCCAAAAGTAAAACAAACCGATAAAGTATCTACTTCACAAGATATTGTGTTTACTTTTTCTTCTTTAATAGCTCTACAGCTCATATCGAGCCTTAGCCTCCATCAGTCCCCGCCTCCAACTCCTCCTGTCTCCCACTGCGGTCCTCCAGTCTGTCGCCCGCTTCTTCGCCTTCTGACCCATCGCAGCCCAGGTCTGCCGACTCTCTTCCACCCGGATATCCCTCGAGGATCCTGCTAGGCATCATGTGTTTGCTTTTACGACACAGTTATTGTTTTATTTAATTACAGGCCTCAAAATAAAATGTCACGTAAGGAAAAGTGAAGAAATGACAGAAAAATGTATTGTAAATAAAGGCTTATCCATTATTGGCATCAGCAATGGAGAAGTTTCCTATTTTTTTTCAATGAATGGAAAGAAAATTTGAGTAAAATTAAACAGAAGTCCGAAAGTAAAATTAAGATATCTTAAAAACCGATGGATTCGCTAGACGTCGACTCTTGTATACCCTTTTCCATTTAAGAAACACAATATAATGAGTTTACGAGATAAATTTCGTTGTGTTGGTATTTATACCCATAAACACAAACACAGCGAAACAATGTGCGTCGTACGCACGGCTCACACATACTAATTCTATTGTCTTTCTTAAATGAAAAGAGGTCTACGCGGTGTACAGCGCCCGACTATGCAGACCCGTGACGTCACAGGCGAGATAGAGGTCAATATTCCGCGCTAAAATATAATAAATATAAAATTCTTTTTCTCTGTTATTTAATGACAGATTTCAACAAATTTCTCACTAGTTTATTATTTTTATATATAATTTAATTCAATTAAGTTTATCAACGTCACAAAACTTCTCTATTGGTGGATAGCAGCCCAGCACGGAGATAGGTGGAGTTATATTGTTTAGAAGACTAAGACCAATAACGGGTTATAGGAGACAAGGATGATGGTGTTTGAGAAGCGGAATAACTGTAATTTTAAATTATATTAATTGTAAATGCAAATGGTCTATTGCAAAGGGATTTTGCAGATGACATTTTTGTGTATCGTTTAATAATGTAATATTTGTGTTGATTGCAGAGAGAGCGGCGCCATGAACGGAGCGGCCGGCGGAGGGGCCCACGTGGCTGAGGACTCCAAGCTGGACAAGCTGGACTCCAAACTGAACCACGCCAACAACAGGTCACTGCAGACACAACAAAGCTCGGTGAGTTGCTCTTCAATCCAATATTACATATCAGGAGGAAATCTTCAAATTTGGTCAAATCGAAGTTTTGACGAGGTGAGAAAAAGAACATTACTCAAAAATATCCCCAGATATTCACGGCCGTTCAGAATCTTCTGGTTACAGTTTTTTGGGATATACTGCCATGTATATAAGAACGAATTCTAGCCACAAAACTTCAGCCAGAAGGTGATTCGATAATTTTAAAATTATATTAAAAAATGATAACACTGTTTAATTTAAAATGTGTTGTATTTTAACTTTGCAATACACGCAATATGAGTTATTAATTACAACTGTAGTTTCTAGGAGCAGTCTAGAGAGAAATTTAATATTTCATCTGAAAGGAGTGTCGAGATGAATAGCTTACATTAGTGAAACACATCACATTTAAAAGATACATGCTATTCTGTTCCCATATATATTATGTGAAAGTGATCTAGCTATATTAAAAAAATAAATTAATGTTAAATAAACACAGATTGTCAATGTCATGTACGTTTTTGTCATCACCACCATCTTCATCCCCTTGTCCTAGTGGGGTCAATAATGTGTACCCATATTCTCCTGTCTTGTGCTGCTTCCGTACGAGTTAACCAGCCCAGACCCATTCTGTTTCCGTTCACTTTTTTTTTGTTTATCTCATCTTATTATCATTAATCTGGGGCAACCCACTCCTTCCTTCTGGGGTTGCCAAGAGGATACTTCTTAGTACTTGTTCCTCTGGCAGTCCTAGCACATGCCTAAGCCACCTCATTTGTATTTTTTCTGTATGTATGTAAGAGTAGGGACTCAATGTCGAGTGGGCCTTGTGTCGGCACTTCTCACTCTGTCCATCAGTGTGACTCCCGCTATCCCCCTTAGAAAACTCATCTCGGCAGCTTGGATCTTCGCTGTTCTATCTCCGTTAGGATGCAAAATTTACGGCCATATATTAGGGTGGGCCTGTACACAGACTTGAAAACAGTTTTGTCTTGACACTTATCTCGTAGATTCTGTGATTTACGATATTTTTTACCTTGCTCAAACATACTAGAGACAATCTTCATATCCTCAGAAAGAACTTAAAATAAAAATGGAGCCATGTACCTAGTCGTTACTTTTTTGACAAAAGGTCTTCCAAGCATTCACCAGTTGAAAATTCTGACAGGTACTGAATCTGGTTTGAAAAATATTATGATATTGAAAAGTCTGAGTATGAATATATTTTTATTTCGAGAATATACTTTATTTCGATTTTTCTTCTTCTACGGCCTTCATCTCTCCACTGCTGGATATAAGCCTCTTCCATATTTTCATTTAAAAGGGGTTTGGCATTAAAACACCACGCTTGCCAGACGGATTGGTGAGTTTGGAAATCAGCCGCCCTTAACGAAGGGAACTGACGCTATTTGTAGCCGCCCATTATGGGTCAGACGCTACTGCCTATTGACCTGCGAGAGGTATTTTATTTCCCTCCAACCCTGTACATCTGGCGAACTTTCCCCTATCCGCCACCTGGTGACGCATCTCCTAGCGGTTACAGGCTACGGTTATTTCGATTTTTATAGCGGTGATTCTAGAATTCACCACACGCCGCTGTTTGTTTACCAGTTGTGATGTTAAAATTTAAGATAAAATAGAACATTGACAATTATATTATTTGTCCAGTTCACCGTAAGGCAATCTACCAACCTAGATTTGATTTTTTATTTTGCTCTTGTAATGACAGTCGTTGCCATTGCCTTGCAGTTGAGTTGCTGTTACTACATTAGATAATCTCTGCCATTTTACTCGAACCATTGCATGTCTGTCTTGTTCTTGGACTGAATTAATTGTGAAACCTTCACCAGATCTGTCCAGCGCGGGGGTGGCGAGCCATTAAGCACACCTTCAGCTTTAGATCCGTCAGTCTCTCCATATTATCATCGAGCCTTTTGATTTGTATTCCTTTAAATATTCAATATATTTAAATCTCTTTTAGATTGACGTTTCTATCATGTTTAGACAAAAGAAGACAACTACAAATAAGAATAATTAAAACCATAGCAAATGAAAAACCAAAAAGAAGCGTGTAAAGACCAACCTGAAGACCTATTCAAAACGTTAAAAATCTTACCAATTCAAACACAACTTTTTTATAAACTGGCACTGGAAGAATACGAGAAGAACAGGTTTAAAACACTAGTACATCACGAATATACGACACGACAAATAACGAATAAAAATCTAGATATAATAAAAATATATATTTTTACGAAGACAGGGTGCACAGTGCATTTGCGTAATAGGCATGACAGTATTAAAGAATAAGTGATTTTTGAGAAGAAAATATTTTGAAAGGATTCTAAAAATTGATCCTGTTTTAACATACAGATTGAGATTAATAAGATTTTCAATAAAATAAAAGTATAAATTTGTGCGATTCGCCATTTTAACTGAAACACCGATCAGAGCGAATAACGTCACAACTAACCCATCACCGTGTCTTTGAACTGTTTGTCATAGACACAATGCAATGTTTACTTAGGCTTGACGTCACATAGACGCCATGACAGCTGCGGGCGTTTTTGCGTGAAATTAAAAATAGGTAGATGAAAATGCAATTATTCGTGTAAAAACTTATTTTCGGTAATAGTAGACATGCACCTACATTATAGAAGATTATTTCAAAATCTGTCATCATGCCTATTCCAAAACTGATTAACAAACTAACGGATAAAATAAAAATTAAAACGGGACCAAAAAATATAGAAAATTTTTAGAAATTCTACAATGAACTGTGAAAAATTATTGATAGCTAATATCGAGGGTGGAAAGCCAAAAAGGGCGTTAGTTATTATTTCGAAATTTACAGGAGAGCAAAAGAAAGTTCTGTCAATCTGATTTTGTTAATCTTTCTTTTATTATTAAACGATTTTCATTGTTAATCCAAAACACAATATAGAAATCGTTTAATAATAAAAGAAACACTGACAAAATCAGATTGACAGAACCTTTATTTACTCTCCAATAAAGTTCGAAATAATTACTAATGCCCTTTTGCCTTTCTACCCTCGATATAATTTTAATATTGTATTATTATTTAAGGACAATTAAGCAATGTAATGTTAAATATACTGCAATGTTTCCTTGCGTATAAACTGCTAATACAGTTTTGCAAGATGCCTGTAATAGTAAAAAAAAAGAATAAATAAATAAAAAAGAAGGACACACTAAGTTTTTTCCTTAACTACATGGAAGTGTTGTCTAATTTTTAATAATAATGTAATAACATCTGACTCTAGAGAGAACGAAGAAATCAACAAAGGATGAACTCGATTAGGACCGTCCTGCTTTTATTTAATTATATTTAGTTTAGCACAAGCACAGAAATAACATACCCATAAAATTTATGTATGGTAGTATAACATATTGTCATCGTACATTTATTTAAGTCATAAATTATAATTTAATAAAATAAATTATAGAAGTCCCGCAGAGCCGAAGCTATTAAAAAGAGAAACGTGTACGGAAGTCTTTTATACGATGGCCCAGGGCTTGTGCCTGGCCTGCACGGGCTGGCTTAAGTGATCACTATGCATCAGGGGCGTGCAGTGAGAAACAGAAACATGACGAATTGAAACATACGCTTGTAAAAAAATTGATATTAAATAATTATCTGGCAGAATATTATGAAATATTAAAATATGCATAATACCTATGTCCATTATGGTGTTAGCAATATTACGAGATACATGTCTTATTTCGGTTTCTTTTCAAAATATATGTTTGGGAAAAGTCACGCTTCTTGTTCTCACTGCACGCCCCTGCTCTCCACATATTATCTTTTTGTTGTGTAAGTTGTATATATGTTCCAAATTCAAACCGCCCGCACCTGTGAGCGAAAAGCTTGAAAACACACTGTGTTTAAATTTAGTTATTAATTAATTACACTTGATGATGAGAAGGACGACTTTTTGCGAAACTATAGTAGTGGCTAAACAACTCTGTGTATATTTACAATTTTTTGTTTAGAAAAAATTATAAAAAAGGTAGTCTAAATCAATTTTTTTTCTTTTTTAAGTAAATTGTTTTTTTTCTTTCAGTAAATTGATTGTCATTGTTTGTGTTTCAGTTATGGACCAGAAGACAGCAGGCGATATGCGTGAGACACGCCTTCAAGACATACGGATCAACAAAGAAAAACGCCCCCGTCCTCAACAACCTCAACATGACAGTGGCCAAAGGAACGATGTGAGTCATTTTTTTACCTCATTCATCCCCGATGGTCCCTCACTCCAATCCCGACCCGAAATTGCAATTCTGGGCTAAATTTTTGAGGACACCAAGGTTACCAAACTATTGGAAATTTTGAAGATACCAAGGTTACTAAACTACTAGGAATTTTGTAATAATTATGTCACAGTTTCAAATGAAAAATTACTGTCGATATTTGAATATAAAACATATTTTTATAATAACATGTTGAAGGCTGTAATGATCTTCGAATATTTTTTGTGGCTTCACTAGCGACACATTAAATGATAATCACACGTACGCGAGACATTATTCATTTTGACGTCTATTTTATGACCTTTAAGCAATCGACGTCAAAACATCGGTTCACGAACGTGCTGGAAAGTTCTTTATAATCCACGATACCATCGTCACAGGACGATTAATTTAAACCTTCAAAATAAATAACGACGTTGCTTTTTAGACATTTAGACCTATGTCTGTACGTACTTTTTACTCAGATATATTCAGCTTTAGAAAAAGATGAACCAGAAAATTCGTGACATATTCAGCCTTAGAAAAGAACGAACCTGCAAATTCGCGACGTATTCAGCTATAGAAAAAGATGAACCTGCAAATTTTCGACTTTTTCAACTTTAGAAAATGACGAACCTGCAAATTCACTATATATTCAGCTTTGGAAAAAGACATACCTACCTACAATTTCGCGACATATTGAGTTTTGGAAGAGGACGTACCTGCAAATTTACAACATATTCAAGTATAGAAAAGGACAAACCTGCAAATTCGCGATATATTCAACAATCCAAGAAAATACTCCCTAAAAATTAGTAATATATTCAGCTATGTGAGAAGAATTACCTGTAAATTCGCGATATTTAGAAGTGTTAAAAACTCTTACACACATCATCGTTTAGGTTACATCATCATTATTCAAACAAAGAATTCACGAGACAAGAAATCATAAATAATACACAAAAGCTTGTATATTATTTGCGATCGTTAATCTGCTTGATGTTCACAGCGGTCATAGCTCAAGGTAGGTGGCTTTATATGTTATTGCGGAATACTTTACGATACGTATTCATTATAAATTTAATATAATTTACCCAATTGTGTCTTTCAAATTAATTCAATGAGAAATGTGTAAAGTAGATATATTATTTAGTATCATCATTCAACATGTAAATCTTAAAATCCTTGAGAGTACTAAATCCAAAGATAATGTGAAACAGGTACATATTTAATCTTGAGAGGTGAAAAAACGCATTAGCATTTATTCGAGTTTAAACACTCTGGACAAGCTAGGCATACTGATTTTACATAGTACCTAAGTATGTTGCTTTAAAAATATGATTTATTTGTAAATACTTTCAATAGTGAACTTTAAAAATTAATGTTCAAAGTGATTTTATATATAGTTTTCACTTTGTTAATATATCGTCATTCAAGGGCATTTATTTACGTTTCTTTATTTTTGAATCGTTAAGCAATAAAACGGTACATTTTTGAAAGATTTTGCATTTGCGTGTCAATGTTACTATGATAAATAGCTGTCGTCGAAGTTTCTGTCACAGAATTTAAACATTCAACTGTACAAAATACTGATACAACCGATCGCGCTATTTGGATATGAAATTTTTTCTCTCATAAGCGCAAGAAAATAGGTTAGGTTGAATGGATGAGGTTAAAAAATCTGGAATTTCGGGAATGGTATATCACCACAAATATCATCAGAAAAGGGAAGGCAAAGATTTTGCAGAGTAGCGAGAGTAGGAGTCCCGCAACATACACAAGAGATAGAAACCGAGGGTAACACCAACACAGAGATGTATAAATACTATCAGGACAGTCATGCAAGAGGTAGGGGGTTCCCAGCAGTCTGGCCACAAAAGTTAAGTCAAGGGATAGATGATTTTCTGTTGTGACTGTGGTTATGGACTTTTAAGTCCTATAAGGCCGCTATAGATAAAAGAGGATGTGACTTTGGTCGCAAAACATTTGCCCGTTTTTTTGCGCATCGCGTTGCTTTAGAAGTAATTAATTGTTCCTCGTTGAATGCAAAAGATATATATCTTTTAAATTCAATGAGGAATATGTAAGTTATCTTTTACATTCAATAGGAGAATGAATTCATCGGGCAATAATTGCATTATTTGGAGACATCAATGCGTGACGGCGTAAAACCTGAAAGGATATACGAACATTGACAGATCACACTCGCTCAATCAACGTCAGTGCCACAATGGAACATTTAGTTCTATACCAGTAATAAAAGCTGTTTTAAAATAACAAATTTCTAGACAAAGTTTAACAATACTGACAACACCAACAACCTACTTGCCAATTATTTGGGGGACGAAAACTTGTTGAAACAGATATACATATTTGCATAAATTTTTATATTACCTTCATGTTTTTTATAGTTTAAAAATATTTTAGATTTGTAAGAACTTATATTTAAGAAAGTACCACAGTGGGGAAATTTAACATTTTACAAATACCGATTAAAATGTATCAAATTGATTCATAAATATTAATTATATTCTGTAAATCAGTATGGACAATGTGGAGTAACGTTTCTATATATAATTTTTATTATAAAAATCTTTAAAAATACAAGTTCATTAAAACGCATACGATTGGTCGTGATGTATTCATTCGCGTGTTTGGTGTGGTGCCATAGTATTGTACATCTGGGTATTTTTATCATACAATTGTGACGCACGTAGTGAGATGTCTTTTGGCGGGAATTTAAAATATCGTATTTCAAAATCATTTATATCTCTTAAATACGTCTTAAAAAATTATTTTTTATAGACGTATTTTCTAGACCGAAGTAAAGATTATTATTAGAGAAGCACCGAAATTCGTTTCACATTCGGTATAGCCGAACTTCGGCAGCTTTCGCCGAACTTCGTCTCTGGCCGAATTTCGTTTAAATCTGCCGAACTTTGGTAGCTTTTTAATTAACTAGCTTTTTCCAATGACTTCGTCCGCGTAGACTTCGATTTCATCCCACAGAAACCTATTACTGGGATAAAAAGTATTCTTTGTGCTTTTCCATACAATAATCTATCCGTGTGCCAAATTTCATCCAGATCCGTTCAGTCGTTCTGGCGTGATTAAGTAAAAAATATCCATCCTTCCATTCATCTAAACATTCGCATTTATAAATATTAAATAAGTAGAATTGAAATAAGAAATGAAAAAGTGAAAAGAAATTTAGTTTAAAATGAAATCTAGACAAAATGTTGATTTATAAGTAAATAGGTAACAAATTTAATATATAATACTATATTAAAACCATCCGTTCCTACGTTGTGCCGCTTAATTAATTAAAAAACACAGAGTAAGTAAACAATTACACGTGTTTTCGTGATGGCGTTCTGACCTGTTCATCGGGCAAAAGCGCGCGAAATTTAACCGCCCGAATTTCGGTCGAAATTTAACTTCGGCCGAAATTCGGCTTCGGTACATATTTAAACCGAACATTCGGCCGAATTCGACATTCGGTGCAACACTAATTATTATATTGAAAATAATAAAATTTAATGTCCCTATTGCGCCTAAGTAATCTAATTAACACTGAATTACGTCTACTTTTGTTCTTTTTTTGCCAGCTCCAGATTTTATTTCTAAACATCAGTGATAGTACCGGAAGTTCATTGGGTATCGCTTGTTTTACCTCGGTTGATAAGTTTGTTTCGAAGAAAATATTTTACACAAAAAACAGATAATGTCTTATGTAATGCATATAAAATCTCCTAAATTTTTGTAGACTGAAATGTATATCAATGCCATAAGTGCATTAGGTAAATAGACATGGCTATTTGAATTAATGGTACGTCTTGTTTAACGACCCTGTTGTACTCCGCATGTTAAATGTCGAGGATTTTTCAGCATCAGTCACTGTTGTAGCGTGGGCAAATTGTATTAGAATATGCGTAAACACTTCCTCGGTACTCTGTGCAAAGGTAAAGAATTCCTCAGCGAGCCTTCACTGCACAATTCTTTTAAAGTATTACTAAGTGGTTTAAATAGACCTTATTTTATCGCAACGATTTAAGTAAGAGATAAAAATTATTATTTATTATATTTATATTATATAAAATTGTTGTAGCAGAATAGCGACATACACTTACGAAATACAAGAGCGAGAGATCATATATGGCGTATAAAAGCAAAGGCAGCAATATCCAAAAAAAATTGAGTACAATTACCGAGGATTACTAATTTGAAATGTATTGGATCCTAGATTTTATGTATCTATGCCTTCCAAAATCATGTTTCCTATAAATTTAAAGGCTGTGTTTCATATAAAATCTCGAATTTATTACATAACAAATTAGTAACCCTCGATGACTGAATTCAGTTTTTTCTGATATTGCTGCCTTTGCTTTTATACCCCACATACATAAGAACGGATGTACCAGGAACAGATAGAGAACGACATGGATTGCTTTATTCAGCCGTCCTGTATTAAACTTCCTGGTGACATGAAGAAGATAAATAATATTGACTCTTTTATAAGAAACTGAAAAGACTTGTGTCGGAGAGGAAGTAGCATGATTTTTCAAGAATTTGATGTATTTGTGTATTAAATTTACCTTTGAATTTTCTGTAAGATTTTGATGTCCCCTTATACCAAAATGCTTTTGCTGCCACTTTTTGTTGTTTTTATTATATCTGTAATATTTTTATTGAAGAAATTTATTTATTAAAATAAAAATGTCGAAACAAGTACTGTTGAATGATGTTTAAACAAAGTAAGACAACCATGTGGATTCTTTTAATAGAATATAGGATGTATAAAAATACCTTCATTTAAAATTTCAGGAGCAAGTGAAATATTAAAAAAAGAATATCTCTGGTGTGGAAGAATATACTTGGGGATTTTTTGAAACTGGCCATCCATGTACAGTTATACTGTCAAATTATGCCGAAAGCATGACATCAATTTTGAAATGTGCTAAACCAAAGATTAAAATGGTACCATTGACCTTCCTGGCGGTGCGAAACACATTCAGCATTCTAAACAGATTGGAATTTGATTATCTGATGGCCCATATCCACGGAATGAAACAAATCTCAGGGACTTATTTGAGATGAATCTCAGTTCTGGGTACATGTATTGAGATTTTTATCTGAAGCTCGGAAATCACACCTTTAATTGGTAGAATCGACCCGTGTACGATTGACATCTTAAATGGAAGAGCACAAAAAACTTGTATACCTAAAACATAATTTAAATAATAATTATTTATCTACTGAGTTCAGTCGTTCATTTTTTTTTAATTTTCCAAAGATGGTTTTGTTTTCTATTTGGTGAATGCCCTTTAAAACCGAATTAATCTGACTAATTTTGAATTCATGGGAAATTGAAACTTCGGTCAAATACAACGTATTAATTAGTTTATGTTAAATTTCTCTACGTATGGCTGACGGGAGGCAGTCTAGGATATTTTGTTTATTTCGAAAGAAGACGAAAAAAAATTTTTTTGTAAAAAATTTTGGGAAAAAAAATAATATAAAGAAATTACGGACGTTACACGAAGTTACGGGGACAGACAAACAGACAGACGGACGGATGGACGGATGGACATACAAACAACGAAATTATTGTAATTGGGATTTTTTTAATGTTTTTTAAAACGGATACGGATGTCGATGTTATAAAATAAACTTGTGTTAACTTGATAATTTTTCATGTTTTTTCCTAGAATTTACAAAACGCGTTTAGTGACGAGTCCCTTCTTAACTCTTAACGGACCGTAATATTATTTTAAGCAAAACTCTAGTGGGTAAACAACATCACGAGTGAAAAATAAATATTTAGAAACTTTTTGATGGTCACACAACTGTCAAAGGACATGGGTTGGTCATCGGGCCCATTAAATTGGCCTCCGCGACGCAATTCTGACATTAATGAAGTCACTCATTGTATTTTCAATTATTTAATTGAATATACACGTGATCAAATAAACGTTAAAGATTTGAAGGCTGCTAATCAATATGATTTTGACCTTTTGACTGCTAGCCGATTTTTAAATACTTACTCCAGAACAGTGCTTGCAAATTGTGCAAATTTATTTCGAACATCTTGATATCGTAATAGTATTTCCTGTGCTATTCTGAAAATGGCAATATTCTGAAAATAGCAACACAGAAGAATCATAATTCTTTTGGTGAGGTATATATATGCACACAAAAAAATATCGATTTGTAAAAATTGTCTACGTATGATTGTATAAAATGTATTATGTATAGGTATATTATTAATTAAATAAATAAATAAAAATAAAAAATGTCAGATCCCAACATTTAATAGACGAAAACAAAAATAAAAAATAAACGAGACGTAGGTATACGTCGGTATTCGGTGTTTGTCGTACTTAAATAATAAGATTTGTATATTTTCACGTATCTCACTTGAAGTAAAAACCTTTATTTCTCCGGTCTGATCTGACAGCTGCCCTGTGCCGCAAACGTAACCTCACAATTCTCATGTTTCGACTGAAATTCGATATGAAATAAGTACTAATGCTGTATTTAAAGCTTATTTTATTATTATATATTATTATATAAATATTATTTCATAGTCATTTATTCATTTCTTCTCCCACAGCGCTCTGATGTATAATTGAGCCCATGCCCGGAATAACGTTGTATCCAACAATACTCGCATTCCGAGAAAAATTGATAAAACTAAACCAGTTACAATTTATTTTATTTTATATTTTAAATATAACAAACATATAATTCTTAACTAATCTCAATATAAAATAGGGGGAAAAGTCAATTAAATTTAAAAAATCATGCTGAATCAGTGGAAAAACGTTGTATATGAAATTTTCACAAACGACGTTATTCCGCAAAATGGATTTTTTTATTCTGCTTTACTTGATAATGCCTTTTAAAAGCAGCATGTGCTCATCTAACATGAATTCACAAATGTCATCGAGGTCCTTGAGCTTAACAGTCTTATTGGCAGTAGATTGGAATACATTGAAGTTAGTTCCAGGCTCCCTAACTGCATGATTTTTTTCCAAACGGTAGGCAATCTTGTCCTCCTTCCACAAATAGTTGGTAGAAAGCTGTAGGAGGTCCATGATTCTAATTCTTTGTGGAAGGTTTGAGCTCTGATTGTGATGAGATCATTAGTAGGTAAAGAGCTTTTACGGAACGATAAGTCTCTCGTACATGCTATTACATATCTCCGTCTGTTTGCTGAATATGGCATCGGACATTCAATTTCTTAATACACAAGACGAGATGATTACTTTTTTCATTGTAATTCAGTAATCTGAATACTGATTAAATATTTATCTTGATATTAAAATGGAGAAAACATCCCGGATTTAAACATTTTTGGCACAAACTCGACCCTGCGAAAAATAATGAGGAATTAAATAAACTTTTTGTATCGGTGTTATATTAAGTTACGATATAAAGAGCACTATAAAGCCAGCATTATTATCAAAAAGCATTTCAAATATCAATATGGATAAATCAATTGAGTAAAATCGGTTAACGTTCGACAAAATAATATTGTCACATATGAAATCACAATGTCAATCAGAACTGCCAAATCTTATACAACGTTATTCCACAAACATGTTCTGGCGGGTCAATTGCAGGTTTGATAATATTTTTTCTGTATAAAAACTCCTTTCCTGCATCCTTCAACTTATTGGCTTTGATATCTTTCCAATTTAAAACATTAGATGTTCGTTTTCTCCCTTTATTCATGTGAATTAAACCACGCTCCACGATATTGACGCTCGGCGACGCCATTTTGAGAAACACTATACAACGTTATTCCACAAACCAATAACTTTAAAATGCAGCCAGAAGCCTAAATATTTTTTTCTTGACATATTATCTACCTTAAACGATGCATAATATCATACCCAACATAACTGCATCAATAACTCAAAATTGACATTTGTGTTGGATACAACGTTATTCCGGGCAAGAGCTCAATTATAGCAAAATTGTCATTGTCACGTTGGACCACAGAAAAGAGAAATATTGTTGGACTCTGTTTATATTTGACGTTTAACGGATAACCGTCCTGTACTTCTTTCTCTCTTTGACCACACTACCGACGTTTACCTACGTCTCGTTTATTTTTTATTTTAATTTTCGTCTATTAAGTGTTGGGATAAAGATCTGACATCCAAATATTGCTATTTTCAGAATAGCACATTTAAACTCTTATGGCATAGAATTATCTTTCCAATAGAGCCAATACCATGGCCGTTACCACGATGTTTATATGTTTTATTATGGACGTTGTTATGCTTAAACTGTGCAACCCACAAAATGCTAAAAATGAGTGTCGAACAGCTCAACATTAAATTAACGTTCAAACACAAAAATGTGGTTTGACTATTCTGAGGCTTCAAATTTATAAATCTTTGGCAAAAATAAATACTTAAAAACATCCCTTGTGGTATGGATGCATTATGTAATGTTACCACACGATAATAATTTTGTGGAAAACATCTAAGAGGGTTGAACATCTTTACAAAACGTGAAGTAACTTATATCGATAACGAAAAAATAATTCGTTTATTTGACTTAGTTTTTTCATATTAGATATAAGTTACTATAATTATAGTTCAACTTTTGCAGAAAACAAGTCAGAAATATTGAAAAAAAATACAAACTTTGTTATTGTATATCTCCATAACTTTTGATATTAGGTCATGGTTGCTCGAACATTTTTGACTCATTATCAAGGCAGGAATCCACCTGTAAAATTTTTACTACGAGTTTTGAGACACCCTGTATAACCCACTTAAAAAAACGCCCAATATCAAATACGTCCTGCATTAAAATTCTCCAAGCTCCATATCACTCGAGCAATAAACATCATGTCGCGTTAATATAATTAATCTGTATCGTCTTCCAGCATTGTTTTACATCTATAAGAGCACGTCTGACAATCGCAGCGTCCATCGCCGATGTACTAATGCTTTTTTCTCCGTTTACGGCTCGCGTAATATGCAGCAGCCACGTGATTGTTCTGCTATGCTGGTCTGACCCTTGCGTTTAGCAATCAGCCAGTATGTGACCTGGTTGCTGATCCTGCTAATCCTCTGCGCGGCGTGTTATTGGCCATTGGCTAACGTTCTGCGACGCGTGGAGAACAAATAATGTAGTTTTGCCGTCCGCATTCTGTTTAGGAATGTATCCTTGGAGATTAATAACTTCAGACCGCTTCCATGGCTGGACGCGGCGAACAGGGACGGATCTGTGTTTGGAATGCCCTATGATTTTTATTAAATTTTATGCATGGATTTTATCTGTTAATGTTGTGAATGTAAAATTTCCCAGCGTTGCGGTTTTCAAATTATGGAGGGATTTATAGAAATGAAATATTATAATATGCTAGCTGTAACCCATCAAAAATAACGATCCTTTTACAGGCAGGTTCCTAAAGAATAAGTATTTGCTTATTTATAGCCGAGACCCAAGAAATAGTAATAACGACTTTTATATTTGAACATTTTTTTCAAATTTCTCCTGCCGGCGATTGGGTGGAACATTAATTAAATGGTTAGCGACTTTGCTGTGTCTTATATGTACTGTATTTTTGACGGGCAATGCAGGCTCAGTGATGGCAACATCTCTTTGGGTTTGCTGGCCCGGGGTTCACCCCATCTCCGACCGTTTAATTTGTTTTTTTTTTGTGAATTCGAACGAAATTACGGACGCTACACGAAATAACGGAGACAGACAGACAGACAGACGAATGGACGGACAGACAGACAACGAAATTATTATGTTTGATAATTGGTATAAAAAAGGCAGAAATATCGAAAAAATTATTAAAAATATATTTTGAACACAGTCACCGATGATTAGTAATTTAGAACGTATTCGAGATTTTATATCAAATAGAGCTTTATTCCTTCCAAAATCATGTTTCCAAATTTCCAAAAAGCAGCAATATCTACTTCACCCAATCAATTCCCAAGGATGTATCGCGTGACAAAATGGCTGCTTCATACTAAAGTAAAAATTGATATCGATTTGTTCGAGCAACGTCCACTATTTGGTAGCAAGCACGCAATATACGTACATATTAAAAAGTTACATTTTTATTTGTACCCGTAATAAGGGAAAATGAGATGGCAATGGTTTTTAAAAACTTATTTCCAGTAGGTTTCATAGATTCCAGAGAAATTTCCTCTAAATCAGCTGCGTAAATATAGCGACACAAAAAGCCTGTTTTTTCCCTGCAAAATCGAACTTTCTTTGAAAAACTCCAATCTGCTTCACAGCTCGTGATGGGCACAATTTTTTAAAGCAATATGAAATTATTTCGCTTCTGGAGCATGGGGCCTCTAAAACTTAATTAACTAGATCCACTCCTGGCAGATGAGACTGTGACTTGTCGGCTTTTTGTCAATATTAGTTTAACACTGTTAATGACAAGCATCCTGCCATTTGCAAAATCGCACGGCACACGTATGTACAATGTTTAGTATTTGCAAACAAGTTGTTCTGAAGGAAACCCAGACCGACAATTGCCTTATTCAAATGAACGCGCACCGAATATGGCAATAGCAGACATTTTATCTAGGACAACCGCTCGAGAATTCCAATGTCTCAAATGCACGATAATTAGAATCAAATGATTAGCAAATTAGAATTAAGTAATGACTAATAGATTACATCTTAACCATTATTTATTGGAGTTGAAATGTATTTATTTATCAAAACTTTAAAATTCTCGGGAAGGTTATAAAATAACATATCACTTACGTAAAGGAAATTTAAAAATATTATAATAAGTAGATATTTATTATATTCCAGTATGTCTCACACATTTCATATAAAGTATTTACCGTTCTTATACAGTTTTCGAGTTACGACCATTCGCATTTACCATTAAATTATTTTTTTTTTTAATTCTCGTTTTCGTCAAATATATATCATATACATATATTTTATGTCTTGCACGCTTATAGCCATATTGTAGTATAGAGAAAAGAGAAACAATAAATTTTATATCATCATCTCTTATTTATTAAAATTATATGTAGGTAGGTATATGCAGAAATTTTTTTATATTTTTTAATAGTTTGTATAATACGTTTTTAAAATGTAAGAAGAATACTTTATCAGTCCAATTTTCATCAATATCCGAGTAGGTATATATCTATCATCGGTCGCAGGAGTTTAGCATGAATCTCATTTCAAAATGAAAGCTTAATCGTGATGTTATATTTTGAGGTTAATTTGAAGACGGCCTAAGTTTCACCAAGGTGTCATTAGTTAGTTACTCATCCAAAGGCTTCCGTAATGAGAATAGAGAAATCATAAAATTCTTGAAATAATTATGTATTTCATTTTCCGCAAATACAACAATGTTTTCGATTTAAATATTGGTCATTAAATTATTCAAATTTTATTCAGGGTGTCTCATAGCTAGTAGTAAAAACTTCGGGCGAGTCTTCTTCGTACAATTTTGAATAGAAAATATTATTTGGGTGAAATATCGACAGATAGACAGGAGATAAGTGACATAATAATTTGCATTTTTTCATTATTTCCGTCTTATTTTCTGTAAATTGTTGGAGTAACATGATAGTAACTTAAATGGAATATTTAAAAATCATTCGCTTTGATACAAGTCAAATAAAATGACAAAAACCTGCAGGGTTTTAATAATTTTATTCAACTTGTATCAAAACGAATAAATTTTTAATATTGCATCTAAGTAAATATAGTAATTAATAATACTCCAACAATTTACAGAAAAAGTAAGACAGAAATATTGAAAAAAATGCAAACTTTGATGTCACTTATCTCCGTAACTGTCGACATTTCACCCAAAGTGCAAAGAATATTTTCTATTAAAATTGCATGAAGAAGACTACCCCGAAGTTTTTGCTACTATCTATGAGTATAGCTGTCGGATTAAAAAATATTTGATAAAAATATATGTACAAACGACAAACTTGATGGAATCTGTAAATTTTTTTTCTCTCATATTGTACAAAGAAGACTTGACGTTTTATTATTTTTACCGAATGATAAATAATATACGAATTATTTTATATTATACGAAACAAGTTGAAATTGGCGTACATATATGTATGTTGTGATATTCTTAAGTCAATAATAATTGATAAAATTGTGACTGACAACATTCCCCAATAATGATAAAATCATTACATGTAATTGTAGACGATTAAAACAAACGTTAAACGATATTATATTTTGCTAGTATCACATTATTACCACCTTGCCTCTAATAAACCTGTTCTAAGGTGGCATCATTATATTTATATACTGTATTTAAAAAGTGATACCGTAATAACACAAATACGTACTTATTACTTTTCTCGCATACTTTATTATCAATCAAACTTATTATTAAAATTATTTAATCAAACATTATGGAAAGATGTATAGAAAAATCTATCAATCGAAAGAAAATTTGGTTACCACCGGGATACGAACTCGAGACATTTCCTTTCCGAAGCACAGCGGTACCAATTTCGCCACACAATCTTTTTAGGCGCGTGCTGTCAGTAAGCGTGAGTTATATAATATAAAAATTAAATTGAATATTTATCTAACGATATATTATTATATATAAAAATCTAAATAATATCACAATATTTGTGATAGAAATATAATATTTTTTAATTTAAAATAAATTTTACACTGTGGTGTACCCACGTTGAGTTAAATATATTTATTCACTATTTAGTTCGAGAGAAGCAGTCCCTCTCATCATCAGGTGTAATTTATAACTAACCTAAATGCAGAAAATTTGTCATCTTATTGGGCGTTCGAGCAATGGGGAGGATATTTTTGAGTTTTAACGGAAAAATATTAAGTATCGGAAACATCTGTTGGAATGTGATGTAGTTTATGAGTTTTCTGTGGATTTTAACTTGCGCGGGAATGAAAATTTAACTCCACGTGTGTGCATTACAAAGTTCAATTTAGTGTCAATTAAAATAATCATGTTACACCATAAACTAACTGCCGTATCAATCAGGAATATTATTTATTTTGTTTCGAGAAATTTATTTTGTAGAAATTTTAGTTATGTACTTATTTCTAAGTATGGACTGCACCCTGCTGCATTCTGTATAAGATACATATATCAATGAAAAAAGTTTCACATCTTGTTTATACCTTGAATAAGCTTATTTTTAACTAGCAATAACCTCAGATTGATACTTGATATGATAGATAACTAATATTTAAAATGTAGGAATGAGTTCAGGAGAATATATTGACATTGAATCTTAAAAAAAAAATTACATATATTTTGATACTTAATGACTTAAGTTAAGTTGTAAAATTGACAGTCTTTGCCAGATAGTCTTATTCAAATCCGTGGATAAAAATGCAAAGTGACGTTTTTACTTCTAATCCCCTCATATGAAGTCTGGCGTAGATTACATATTTTTTATTCCATTTTAAATAGCTATCAACTTTATGTTTCAATGAATCCCGATAACCTTCGAGTAACGCTCGATTGGTGATGGCAGGAAGATGTGTTTTCATTAAAATAAAGTAAAGAAAAATATTTTTCTTGTTTCAGATATGGTTTGCTGGGAGCTTCGGGGTGCGGAAAAACTACCCTCCTGTCCTGCATAGTGGGGCGGCGGAGGCTCAACTCGGGGGAGATCTGGGTCCTGGGGGGGAAGCCTGGCACAAAAGGTAAGACACTGCTGCCACAAATACGGCCTTAATTAGTCGTTAACAACGGTGTAACAGTTACAATCTATTCTTATTGTCACAATACTACAGAAACGGAAAGAATTACACGTAATTGGAGCCCACACCGAAGGTGTAACAACGGTGTAACAGTTACAATCTATTCTTATTGTCACAATACTACAGAAACGGAAAGAATTACACGTAATTGGAGCCCACACCAAAGGTGTAACAACGGTGTAACAGTTACAATCTATTCTTATTGTCACAATACTACAGAAACGGAAAGAATTACATGTAATTGGAGCCCACACCAAAGGAAATACATTGACATGATTGAGCAGATTCAAAAGATATTCTTGCGTTTCTTATACACGCGCAGAACAGGAGAATATCCTACATTCTTGAACCATGAAGTACTGCTGAGGGAATGCAACTACCGCAGCCTCGAGTCGCGCAGACAGGAGGGCCTAGTCAGGTTGGGGGTTAAAATTTTAAGAAATAAAAATGATGCCCCGAACCTGCTAGAGAAGTATGCCCTGCTTGTACCAAATAACTATTTACGAAATCGAGGTCACGCGCTATTTCATATCCCAAAATGCAGAACGAATGTATTGAATAAGGACACGATAACGCGTAGTGTGCAACTTCTAAATGAACTGAGCGATCATGTCGATGTATTTAATGATAGCTTTTTTTAAGGATAGGATTTAAGGATAGATTGCTAGCATCAAGCAGCGGATCGCCTCCATCTAGGTACTCACTCCAAATCACTCGTATTGTAAATGGAGCAATCTGTAAAGCAAGCAAAAAAAAAAATTACAGCACTCTAATTAGAAATTACTAGAAAGGCTTAGAAGTCAGTCGATCATACCCGAAAATATTTGTGCGATCCCACACATGCGAGTATTTTAAGACTAGTGTAAAGTGTTCCACAGACGAGTGACTAGTAGTAAAATTAATCTGAATTACATAATACTGCTCTAGTTATTATTTATTTATTATGAATTATTTTTACGCGCCCGTGATTGTATGCACTGCGTGGATTAGGATTTGTTCATTGTTAAAATTACTCTTACAATCCGAAGCAAACTTGTAAAAGCGTGTCCACATTTTTTTCGAATCCTTTGTTTATTTATTTTTTTATTTTATTTACGTAATACTTTTAATATTTTTTTAGACTACAAACGAATAAATTACAGAATCATCTACCAGTGACATGCACCACGCAATGTCAAATAGATATTTCAAATTTAAGGTAATTAATAATCTGTATGTATAAAACATGGCATATTGTAAAATATATTATTTATAGCCTGCTTGGATGGTGTATCTGTTTGTGAATGTGTTGGGCTGAATTACGGTGTATGTAAGATTTAAGTGAGAACAATCTAAATAAGCAAAAGTGTCTGTTTAAAATGTACGATACCCAGGTAATTTTCATATTTTTTAAAACTGTTTATGTCGTGATTTATAGGCGAATTCATAGTATTTTTTACTGAAGTAATGTAAAGTTTGGCAACTTTTGTAGTCCAGTGGGTTCGCATATAGTCAACCCAGTGTGTTTTTGTGTCGCGTTTTGCTACTGTAATTAGGCATCATCGCCTGTTTTATTCTTAAAAAATAAAAATAAAATATCAATGTATTGTAACTTGACTATAGAATACGCAAAAGTTACTCGCTGTCGGAATCCCTTGTAACATGTCGAAGACAACAAAACTTAAAAGAAACCTCTGGAACACCCTACAATACTCTGGAATTATCTACAACATAAGAGAGACGCCTGGAACAGTCTGGAAACGTCGAGAACATTTTCGTAAACACTAGAAGTGTTTAGAATAATCTCATAGGTTCGAAAAACTAACATGATTCGTATTAGAGCGAAATTTGTACGTTTGACGTACAAACCATGTGGTGTGTATGATACCGGTTGTAATAAAGCGAAGTACCTAACTGACTTTGAAAAATAAATGCAACCACTTATGTGCGAATAGACGCGAATTGTTCGTGTGTGTAAATGTTCCACAGATAATTGCGAAATAGTGTGAATTAAAGAATAATGTATTAATTAATGCGTGAATTTATTAAAACAATTATTATTTGATAATTAATTTACAGTGTTCTCATTTGCCTTCCACAGCCACGACCCGTGACAGTATTATTTTTGCACGTCCTTGTACGGTCTTCCCGGCTAGATAATTGATACTGAGATAGTTCAAGGAAATGTGTCGAGTTTTGCATTTACAATTGTTATAAATTATAGTTTTATGTCTTCATTTGGATTTTCCTCTTTTTAAACATTTGAGCACGCGGCGTCCTTCCTCGCGTTAGCAATAATTGTCCGGGGCAATCTCCATCTTGAACTCTTGAACTTTGTAACACTTATTATGTAGTATTTAAAGTAAATTCTATTACGCGGTGACGACGCAGCAGACACCTTTGCACACGCAATTATGTACTTTGAGATAAATGCATAACAAATAGATGTACATATGTACATATTTTATAATATGTATATTTACAAAGGTTACTCTTCGTCACAAAGTCACCACTCATCGGCATATCTCTGAGTGACGTAGTATTATATTATATTGTCACGGGAGGCAAATGAAACGCTAAAAAAATGTAATTTTAATTTATTACGTACAGTTACTGGACACAAATTTAGTCGGAGCCATGTTCTAATATTTACAGTAACTTAGACCCGAATTCAGGTTAAGGTACGACTTAAAAGCGTAATTTCAGTACAAAGTAACACTTTTAAGGCATACCTTAACCTTTACATCGTCTAAGTATTGACTCTAGTATATTTAATTCGCACTAATTATCTCCAATCACTCGTCCAAAAAACACTTTTTATTTCTTTTGCATCGATCACTTTCTCGAATATTCTATTCGGTTTCGCCGATATTTAAATCAGACACTTTCGTACTATCGTTTATGTTTACGGGTATAAACACCAACACAACGAAACAATGTGCCTCGTGCGCACAGCGTACACATACTAATTCAATTGTATTTCTTAAATCAAAGACCTATACTCGCCCAATATTTATCACTCGGTTTACAACGCGATGACCACACTGATTTTCGCTACGGTTTTGTCGCTGGTAATGACGTGTTATTCAAATATCAAATAAGACTGAAGATGCAGCAGCTAGCTGGTCTCCTTTTATAGAAAAAATGTCGCGTGACTCCGTTTAGAGAGCTAATAAGATAAGCCTAGTCATGTCGAGAGGTATCGATAAGGCGTAATTCTTTCTAATTCAGCCATCTCGTTACAATATATTCACCGGGGGGGTGCAGTGAGAACAATGCAGCATGAAATTTAAGTAGGGATTTATTTGGAAGAAATCGAATTTAAATGTATATCTCGTTATATTCATATCCAAATTATTATCATATTTTTTCAATTGATTGAGCAACATTGTAGACTGACATTTTTAAAAAATATTGATTATTTTATTTGTATATATCCACTTTTATGTGAGTTTTTTTTCACAAACATGTTTCAGAAATTACCATTCCATTAAAGAACATTTAAGATGTCTGAATAATCATGGTTTTTTTGAATTTTCAAATCATTTATTAGAAAATGATCACGGTTTTGATAAAAATGTAAGACTTTCTATTTTACACATAAATAATTTTGGTCTGAAATCGAATAATTTAGAATCATTAGAAATTAGTAAAGCATGTAATAGTAAACAAAATATTATTAATAATCAATTGAATTTGACTACTAGCCCAATTCTAAAAATTTTTCCAATAATTGCGAGTAATCAAGAACTTCAGTAATAATATTTTTTTTAATTAAATAAATAATAATAACTTTGTTATACACCACTTATATTTATTAAAAATCCAACCGGGTTTCGCTACTACCGTAGCTTCTTCAGGGATCTTAACTGTCTAAACATACAAAAGTTATGCGCTTATATACTAGTGTGAAAGGTGGAAGGACGGAGTGCCAATAGTGGGGGTAGGGGGTGGGATTATACAGGGAATATTATTATTAAGAGGGAACATATTTACATTTTTTTTAAATAATTTTTCAAATAATTTGAAAAACAAGGAACAAAAAACATTTCATTCGAATTTTTGGATAGTTATACAGCACCCTGATAATGGAATGGTAATTTCTGAAACATGTTAGTGAAAAAAAACTCACATAAAAGTAGATATATACAAATAAAATAATCAATTTTTTTTTATTATCATATTATTCATATTTTAATATATCGTAATATTCTGTCACATAAATATTTCATTTCGATGTTTTTTTTTCCAAAATATATGTCTCCATAAAAGTCATGCTTCAATGTAGGTACGCACTGCAGGCGCCTGCTACTCACCATCTTAACATGTCTTGTTATATAACTTAACACATGTACGGGCATCCCAAAAGTCAATATCATCCCTTGGAGGGCTAATAGGCCAACTAACTCATGACTGACCAAAATATCAAAATATTTTTTCTTTAAATAAAAACATAGAAAATAATTTAAAAATATACCTACCATAAAAACATAATACCATTTTAAAAATTATACTCAATGAGCATTCATTATTTAGCATTTTTTAATATTTTCGTTCATTGATTTGATCGGCTACCTTTTTATAAGAATTTGTGAAAAAGTACATAAATGATTTCGTTACCATTATAATTAATAATTAAGATAAATTATAGAAGTATCTTGTATGGAAGTCATTTTACACAATAGCGCAGGGCTTACGACCTATTTGAGCTGTCTTAAGTGCTCACTCTACATATTATCAAATTTTTTAATGTTAAACTAATGTTTTGAACTAATAATAATCCCTCTGTGGACTTCCAGTAGTTGTGTTCTCAGAACAAATATATAAAAATATTGTTAATAATTCATTAACTTATTTAAAACTCTTTCATAAAAATTGCATTGTATTTTAAAAAAAAATATTTGTTGTCATTTTGTCGTGTGGGCCTTCTGTCGTGTCATGAATCAATGATCGATTTGCGTCAATGCCTAGTCATTGCAACGTGCATTTTATAAATAAAAAAATATATAATACATTCTTAACGTCTTTATCACGAAGTTATCTTAATCTGTACGAGTAAATTAATGTTGCACGTGCATTTCAAAAGAAGCAATTAATGAATCTAATGAATCGTAAACCTGAAGAATTGATATCAAAGAATGTTCCTACTTAACCTTCGAATACCGGATGATCGAAAATAGTATCGGGAACCGGAGGGGGGTACAAAGTGACCCCAGTCAAATTTGCGTTTTAATGAAGTATATTGGTTTGAAAATGTTCTACAATATTTTTAATTACATTTCTTATACAGTGCGAACAAGATTCTACTAAATTAGTGAGACTGTAAGAATAGCACCATCAAGCATAGCGTTCTGGTGGTGTTAGTGACGGACATTGTTACACAGACAATTATGCTTTTTTGTGCTTTTTATACCTCATCATTACGTTTCATAACATTATCGACACGGGATTGTCCTGGCGAGAGAGTACTAAAATATGTGAGGTATGAAATAAAAATTTTATCTCATACCTCATCACCATTGGCGCCATCTGATTGTGTTAATGACGGACATTGATACATAGAGAATTATGCGGTTTTTTTGCTATTCATACCTCATTATTGTTTGCATCATCTAGTAGCTTTAGTAACGGACATTACATCATAGAGAATCGTGTTCTTATACAGGGTTATTTATAAAACATTAATAACCTCGCAGGACTATACTCGTGCCTTGATTATGAGTCGAAAATGTTCTAGCTATCATGACATATAATATAATATCAACAGTTATGGAGATATGCGACATCAAAGTTTACATTTATTTTTCAATATTTCTGACTTATTTTTTGTACAACGTTGGACTATTATTATGGTACCTAATATCAGTTACGAAAAATTCATTCATTTTAATACCAGTTAAATAAAATGATTAAAACCCTGAAAAAAATTCCAATTGGAATGTTTTCCAATTGGAATTCGAAGGTTATTTTTTTATTTGACTTGTATTAAAGGGAATGAATTTTTCATACTCGATATAAGTTACTGTAATGATAGTCCAACGTTTTACAAAAAATAAGTCAGAAATATTGAAAAAAAAAATTCAAAATTTGATGTCGCATTTCTCCTTAACTATTGGTCATAATAGCTAGAACATTTTCGACTCATAATCAAGGCAGGAGTATAGTCCTGCGAGATTATTAATGTTTTCCAAATAACCCTGTATAATTTGATAATAGCGAACTGTTGATTTTAACATCGAACATTTTCTATTCTAAATTACCTATCTTTTTGAGCATTATTTTTGTGTATGTGTATGTGGTCATAATAGCTAGAACATTTTCGACTCATAATCAAGGCAGGAGTATAGTCCTGCGAGATTATTAATGTTTTCCAAATAACCCTGTATAATTTGATAATAGCGAACTGTTGATTTTAACATCGAACATTTTCTATTCTAAATTACCTATCTTTTTGAGCATTATTTTTGTGTATGTGTGTATATATGTGTAATTTATAATTTTTGTCTTTTTTTAAACTATGTTTACATTCATCTTTCTAACATTTATTTTTTTACAATTATTACGCATGTTACGTCTAGATTTTTTATTTATATTATTATTATTCATAAAATCAAACAGGTTTTCCGTGTGTCTTCACCTTGTACTGACAAGGTTTTAATTTTGTTGAAATAGAAATGCGTACATGAATTAGATGCTTACTCTTTTTCTGCTTACTGCTTACTTCAACCGTTTTTGATTGATGTGATGCAGACGCAAATTTTATCCTGTTTATATTCAGTTTCTGAAATAATTTAAATGAGCTTGCTACTGAGGAGTAAGACTAAAATCATTAGTTTTATTTATTATATATACTTTTATAATATACTTATAACATTATTTACGAATATAAATATGAAAACGTAAATGATTTTGAATCGGTAAATTAGAAATAGGCATCGGCATTTTCAGCACGCTAAGATCTAAAAGCTCGTGTACATAAAAGAGACTTTGATCTCTTGTCTTATATATTTCGCAATAAAGATCGGTATGTATTAGTCAGTCTCTCTATTTTACGTGCAAAGTACAAAAGACAGTGAGTTATAACCAGATCCATCAGAAATCAACATAATTTTTTTTATATTTATGTCACGGGTATTTTATAATGCTTTAGATGTCTGAAGTGAAAGCGAGTCATCAATACCGGTTTCATATGCACACCGGATACATACACGCAAGCGGTCATTCTTTCATGAATAACATCGCATTTTCTCCCTCTCTTAGGCGAAAATTGCTCTATACTCCATAACTGGTGCGACGGAATACGTATTTATACTTGTATACGGCCATTTTGCGTTTGTCGGGTTGTTTTGGTTGTCTGCCGGAGTTTATAAATGTTGTTGCATACGTGCGAGGCATCAGCCACAATCGCGTCTCTTTGGTAATTCGAGTATTGGTAAAGGTAAAACGTAAAAATAACAAACCCGATAGGTATCATAAAATGCTTAACGGGACAGTACTATACACTCATATTCATCATAGCCAGGCGCTTTTCGGGGGTCATTTTTCCGCCAGTATTTAACAATATTATCTACCGACTACCTTATATTTTAACGTTTTACTTTCCTACTCTGAGACGTGCCTCATCCGTGTGCACGTACCTTAATAAACAAATGCAATTCGTTTAGTCACACTAGATCGCGCACCATGACCATGATGCTGCGGCGACTCTGAGAGAGTCAATGACAAATGACCGCACGGTATCCTCGCGGCGACCGTGTGGTCACCGACAAACTAAGGGTATTTCCACTAAAACACATTTTCTAGAAGGCTGATGCGAATGTTTGCATAGTTGAAGATAAAATCGTTCTGAAATACCCAATACGCGTGCAAGTTTGTACATACCGGAAAACCAGTGGCGCGTTTAGTAGGGCACACAATTCTTTTTTTTATCAGAAAAATATTGTACGTTACAGATAGGTAATAATAATATAGATTTAAGTAGAAAACAAGCTGTATTTATTTTTATTATATTATCAATTGAGTTTTTATTATTATTTTATTTTTTCACTAATGCAGAATTCTGACATCTGTTTTTTATTAATTATACACGACTTGTTATCTTCCGAAATAGAGGGCATTCGCGAAAGACCTGGCACGATCAGATACAACAAGTGTTTGAGGATGGCCCCTTTAAAAGCCGCAACAACCGTAGAACGTGTATGAGAAGATGTATGAATGTGGCCGAAGTAAAAGTGGTGTGCCAGGATAGAAGAGTGTGGCGTTCAATCCTCTCTGCCTTTACCTGCGGGGAAACGGCGTGATGGTTAGTTAGTTAGTTGCTATCTTTCCGGGATTCGCCGAAAATTTGTATCATGTATATGTGTTATATAATTTTAATTTTCTCTTATACAGGGTGTTTCTTAGCTAGTAGTAAATACTTTGGGGGGTCTTCATTAAATTTTGATAAACGACATGAAAGTAAGCTTTTTTTTCAATTTATAGTAACTTATCTTCTGTAAAACGTTGTGGATCATAAATGTAGCTTATGTCGAATATTACAAAATCATTCGCTGTCGTAAAAATCAAATAAAATCATTAAACCGTGCAAAAATATGAAACAGATTTTTTTCGCAAGGTTTTTAATATTAATAAAAGTTATTTTCATAATACTGCAACATTTTACAGAAGATTGATCAGAAATATTGAGAAATAAATCGTTCTTTTAACTATAACGTCATTTCACCCAAAATGTAAAGAATATTTTCTATTCAACATTGAATTAAGAAGTTTTCCCCAACGTTTTTGCTACTAGCTACGAGACACGCTGAATATATGTTATATTAATTTCGTACTAGCAGTCAAGCAAGGTTGCTAGGCCCTGCGGGCGGCGCCCAGTGTTTGACATACCTATACCACGCATATCTAGTAGCTTGTTGGTCTTATGGTTGGGACACTCGCCTTGTGATCCAAAGGTCGCGGGTTCAAATCTCACTCCAGACTAGCAAGTTAGTCCTATTTTCATAGCACAAGCGTTTCGCTTAGTTTGAAAATAGTAAGAATATTGATGTGACACGTATTCCGTGTTCGCATCTCTATTTTTTTATTTAAAAAAAATATATATATATATATATATATATTATTGCGCCGCAATGACAGCTAGATGGACCAGTACTATAATAATGTGGTAAGATTCACAGACAATTTTAAAACACGTATATGTATATTATAAATTAGTAAACGTGTATAAATAAGTGTCCAGTAGATAATATTTTATGTGTACCTATATATAATATTTGTACACATTAAATATTATCTGCATATATTTGAAAACAATCTGCACTTCTCGCTACTTTATACGATTAGGTACACCATTTTAAGCTGGAAATGGAAACATATACAATACTTACAACTTTTCTAGCACATTCATATTATAAGGTTTTCTTATATTTCATCGAAAAATGCTGAAAAAAATAGATGATCATAAGTCGAAACAAATCAAGTCATATTCAAATAAAATTATAAGTAAAAAAAATATAGAAAGTTGCAACACATTCAAATAAAAAAAAATTCCAGTGTTCTTTAAGATAGTAATTACGTAAATACATAAACAATTTATATTACCTCTCAGTAGATAATCTTTTTCGATTTTTTTTTCTTATTGAACAATTTATAAAAAAATATGGCGTCTTATTCTATTTTTTGTTAATTAAATAGATATTTCAAAGCTCATGAAGAAATTAAAGTTTCGAGCTGAAAATAGTTGCTATGATCTAGAAATAAGCTGTGTGAATGAAATAATGCCCCAGACAAAGTAAATTTTTTTTTCATAATTAGGGACCTTTTTCAAAGTCCACACATTTTCTTTGCAGTATTAGTTAGTATCTAATATCATAATGCCTTACCAAAGAAATTTATAATTTAATATGTATTAATATAACCATTGTCGTGGTAATTACATATCATTCTTAGGTAATGATTGGAAAAATATATATTTTATTTTGAATTATTTCCCATAAATTATATTGATGAGTTTATTTGAATGCACTGACAGCACGCGATTACACAGAAAACAGGTGAGCATTCATTAACAGAGTTCAACACTAATTATTATTGTATTAAAGATATTTTTCTTCTCTTCGCTTTTAAATATTGAAACATTATTTTATATTGCTTTAACCTCTTCGTACCTGATGCAATTACAAAGTTCACTAAATGCCATGTTTACATGCATGTACATGTAGGAAATCTATTTAATCTCAAACTTTAATACTTATGTCTTTTGTGACGCTAATTTTGCTATTTTGTATGAAATATAAGAAAAATGCACAAGAGGACAGATCGTTACTTGTGATGAAAGTGGATTGTTTGTGATAATCGGAAATGTTCTTCGCAATGGTTGAACCCGGCGAGGCAGCCAAACAATGTCCCATACGCAAATTGTGTCAAAAGAAACTGCTTGTGGCTGAATGGTTTTTTGAGATCTAGCACATCAATTACTACAGAGTTAGCGCTTGTTCAGACACAGCGGGAACCGTTCAGTTTCAGAATCGCGTTTCAAAACACATGATTTGTGTCATCTGTTCACACAGCCGCGGTTAATAAGCCATTTGTGCGCGCGAAAATAAACGTCAGTTTGACAGTTCTGGTGCCGTTCTCCATCTTTGAATATCAGAGATATATTCGCTCATTACTTTGTTAATGACGGCCGTGTTCCATGGCAAGACACATAAATATCATTCTGTCAGTTCATTTTTGGTAAATTAATACCTACTTCTCTACTCTTTTTTTCCACCATTTCCAAATATCTCCACCAACTCCTGCCAAGCTTGGTTCTTGGCATATTTGAGTAATCCTCACACTATTACAGGTCTTTTCTCCACTTCATCAATAAAAAATTCAGTGTCAAAGCGATCCATAACCGTAGAAAAGAGAATATAATCCACGCGTGCTCCTGTTGTGACATGGAACCGTGCGGTGCCCGCAACGCGACTGAACGCCCTCGTAAGGCCCCATAGTAATAGGATCGTGCGGGCGCCGTGCGGGTCTATTTTCTAGCGGTTGGGTTGCGGGCACCGCAGCGGTTGACTAACCGTACGGTTGTGTCTGAACGATCACATACAAACCTAGGTAAATGAGACCAGCGCGGATCTCAGGCGATTCTGAAACGGCACGGTTCCCGCTGTGTCTGAACAAGCGCTTATACTGTCAAAAATTGAAAACAACCGAGACTGAAGTCTATTACTTTTACTATTACTATCTCCACTACTACGCTCGTCCACACACTTCACAACGGACTGCCTTAAAATCACAGGAGCTTTGATTTTAAACTCTGTCACCCACCTGACTCGCCAGACCTCGCCTGCACCTACCGATTTCCGATATTTTTACAAGGGAAAATTTTCAACTACGATGAGGCGATAAGTTTTTAAAGAATTCATCGATTCCCGTCCCCAAGATTCGTAGCAAAGGCATCAATGAACTTCCATTATAATGTCAAAATTACATCGACAACATAATATTTCGACTAATTTAATATATAATTTTCATTTTAAAAAATTGTTTGACTTTTTCTATACATGGCAATTTCATAGGTAAGGACTGATACCTTTCAGATTTTAAGGGTTAATAATAGGGTACCCATAAATATGAAATAGTCCTTCAATAATGAACAAAAATATATTTTGTTCACCAGAAAGTTAGCTTTTTTTCAATATTTCTGACTCACCTTCTGTAAGTTAAATTGAATATCAAAAATGATTAATCCTGAAAATAAAAACATTTTTCAAATCTCTGCAATCTTTCAGTCAATAATATTCTTATACGTTACCTTAATGATGGACCAACGATTAACAGAATATGATAGAAATGTTTTAAAAAAAATGCAAACTTTGAGTCGCTTATCTCCGAAACTCAATTGATATGAGGACATTGTTACTTGAACATTTTCACTCATAATTTAGGTAAAAATCTACCTGTCGGGCAGGGGCATGCAGTGCAAACAAGAAACATGACTTTTAATCAAACATATATTTGGAAAAAATATATATTAATTAATATTCATCTGGCAGAATATTATGAAATACTAAAATCTGAATAATATGTTAATTATTGTGGCAGGAATATTACGAGATATATCTCTTATATCGGTTTATTTTAAAAATATATGCTTAGGAAAAAGTCATGCTGCTTGTTCTTACAGCACGCCCCTGCTGTCGAGTATTATGGACTAGCTCTTATACACCCTGTATGTTATTCTGTTTTAAAGATTTATGGCAATAACTAGACTGGTTTTTCTTTGAATTTATTGTATTCAATATGTTTAGAGGACCATTCGCATTGGTGTAAAAAAGGCTATTAATTAGTAATATACGCAAAATCGTGGCCTCTGCTAAGATCAAACGCGCCACTGGAAGAATCAAGGCACTGAAACACTTAAATCGCATTGCCACGCAGTTAACACAATAATAAATATGTTTATTAAGCCTTCGCTCTATGCTCGAGAGAATAATGGCTCTTAATATGAAGAGATATTCCTCAACGAGCGGAAATAATCATTAAACGAAGGTGATAATTTTCATAAATCTTCCGATTGCCGCGCGCCGTCTGCATGAGAACTGCCACTAATAATCAGTATCATTATTCTAATTATTATCATGTGCATTTACTCAGGTATATCTACTATAATGCACATACCTACTATGTAGGGATAAGCAGAAAGCCACATATCTTGCTCTCTCTTATCTCATGTTTATTGATACAATACAGTACATGCGTACAAAACTTTTTAGAGTACAAACGAATAATTACAGAATCGAGAAGCTACCAACAACATGCATCACACAATGTCGAAGAAATATTTCAGAGATAATTAATAATTTGTATGCATAAACATGGCATATAATAAAATATATCTGTTTGTGAATGTGTTGGAAGGAAAGTTAGGAAAAAACTAATGATAAAATATATCAAAGTTATTTTCACAACTTTTAAAACTGTTATTGCACAATTTATGGGCGAATTCATAGAGGTTTTTGAATTTATAGTTTTATAATTATTTGTGTGGAAAAAAAGATGTTTACCTTGAACGACGAACAGGAGTACCTATTAAAGCTTATCGCAGAGAGTAACTCAGGGCAGTCGATATTATTGTGCAATGTATTTTGATGAGAGTACAAAGGAATGTAAACGATAGTATTGTTAAACCAATTATAATAAGGGGAGAATTTGCTTATGTCATCCCCCATAAGAAAAAAACAAGTAGGGGAGAGTGCCCATGAAAAGGACATTTTTCTATTAACCCTCATAACTCTTGTTTAAAAAGAAATTTTGAATAAGTCATTCTTCTTATTCTTTATGACATATTCTCGCAATAAATATTCATTATTATTTTTTGAGATTGTTTAACTTAAGTACATACGTGAAAAATCTTTTTTTTTAATATTCATTCTGACCCTTTAATAAACGCTATGCTTTGAAAGGAACACAAAGGGACTCTCATTAAAAAGCAGTCTGTTGGATATGTACCTAATACGATTTATCAATTGAACTAAAATTACATTGGCTAGTAGTTGTAATTATTCATATAATACGTAGACACAGATATATATATATATATACATGTACATGTCAGGTTGTAAGTAATCCACGTTCCGTAGATATTATCTGCCTGACTTGTTTACTTCCTTTTTCGGCAATTATTTTAGGCGGCGTGACAATGGAACTTTCGGTCTCATCTAATTTCCAGATTTTCTGCGAATCAAATTTGTAAAATTATACACGCTCTAGGTCTGTGAACTGGTACATAATCAAAGCACGTGTCCTTTTCAAGGAAACGCTTGCTTTTGAATAATCTGAGATAGTCCTCTTAGATTACATTATTACTTGAATGTAAAACACAATATACATGACCAAAAATGCTACCAATCTTTTAATTAAAACCCAGATTGAAATGAAACGCTACCAGGAGTACATAAATTTATTCAAGCATTAACAGTCACTGGGTAATTAACGATATCGTAATATACCTACTCGGAGATGTTTTGATGTTATCATAAGTCGAGGGAAGTCCCCAGTACAATATGGACCCACGTTTAGCGGGGGTTACCGGTACATCTTTACTCTTTATTAAGGGACTAGCTGGTTGGCCCGGCTTCGCCCGGCTCCATAATTCGGTAAAAATATAGAATTGTGTTGACGTCTCTATTTGCTGGTTTCGGCACCTGTGATTGGATTGCCTTGCTGGACAGCACACAACTCCGCCATTTTGAAATTTTGAAAATAATTTGTAAATGAAAAATACTAACCGATTTATACCGTACACAATGATAACAAAACGAAAATTTTTTGTGCAATAGTTACGTCAAAAAAAAATATTTGAATTATCAAACTATGACATAAAACTATGCATGATCTTAAATATGATCGCTTTTGTTTACAGGTTCCGGCGTACCAGGAAAGCGAGTTGGCTACATGCCACAGGAGATAGCTCTCTTTGGAGAGTTCAGCATCAAGGAAACCATGATGTACTTCGGGTGGATCTTCGGCATGGAGACCAGAGAGATCGGCGACCGGCTGCAGTTCCTTCTCAACTTCCTGGATCTGCCCAGCCAGAATAGGCTTGTCAAAAATCTCAGGTTAGTTGCACATCGATAGTAGGTATGTTGTTGTTGTTGTAGCCGGGCCTCGTAATCGAGGATCCCCTCGCCATTCTAACTTAGTTGTTGCTGCGCCTCTCATGAGCTTTCCGATGGGAAAATAGCCCTAATCGAGAGGCACACTCTCTCCCGCATACTTCACAAAGGAAGGAAGGTGCATTACACGTAGGTATCAAAATGTACGTATAGGACCAAAGATAACTCCTCCACATTGAAAGAAAATTAACATTTTTTGTAACTTTATTGAACAAAAATGCAATAGCAAAATAAATGTAATTGATATTTATTTATTGCTATCAACGCATTTGTAGTCTTTTACACAATACTGTAATTTCATTTTACATGTAACAGTACATAATTTTTAAAAAATAGAATAGATGTGGGGTGGATGAAATATATATCGGTAACAGGAATCTTGTGTGACCCAAAAATGCCTTTAAAATTAAGATGAAAAGTATACCAGACTATAGATAGACCCGCGATTATGTATGGCTCCAAATGCTGGACTCCAGGCAACTTGAAACATCCGAAATACGAATGCTTGGATGGTAACAGTAAGCTAGAAGAACGACAGCTGAGATGGTATGGGCACGTAAAATAAACAATGTCCGTGTCATCCAGAGGAAGACCAAAGAACTCTTGGATGACATTTTGGAAGAAATAGAGGAAAATATATCCTGAAGAAAATAGCCTGAAGAAACGCGGAAAACGTTTGTGTAATATGCTTCAGCGCAAGTGATAGAAAAATGGATAGAGGGAATATAAAGAAGAAGATGACTAAGGAAAACATTCGTGAGCAAAAGCTTCCGACAAAGAGAATAAGGAAAAGAAAAAGGGCAATGCGAGAACTGGGTCCAGTAGAATTTGACATTAAAAGAACTCTTTATAACACATATGCCAAAAAAAGTGGCTCTAGTCAATATCTTTGCGTGTAAGTCAATAATAATGGAATTCTAGTAATATGCTCTATCATTCAATTGCGTAATGGCATTTTTTACAGTTGTGCTATTTCAAGAAAGCCAACTTTCTTTTCACGCCGGCATTATATTCTTGCGATTAATTCTTTTTCGCGAAGGTAAATCAAGATCTTCATTTTCCGTGAATTTCGCGATTTCCTAATATAGTTTTTTTTTTAATTTCATATTGAGAAATCAGATCAAATCGTTTTGGTTTCGAATACCAATATTTAACTTTTTAGGTCACATGTACAGCAGCCATTTGACTAAATCAAATTTTAAATTACGAGTCCTTTGTTTACTTACGAACGAAAAAACCACAATATAAAACGAATTGTTTGGTAACTTAACTATTTTACAAAATATCATGAATTAATTATAAATATAATGTAATTAAAATATACTGTAATTAATTAAAATATAATGTCATATTGCTTAGAAGTAATACAGTTTTTTTGAAAAATTTAAAAACGATGTGACGTTTTTCGTAATAAAATAATTTTTATATTGCCTTTTCCTATGTCTACGTCAAATGGTACACAATTTCTTATATGCCATTATCTCATATTTTATTTTGTTTTTTTTGCAAATAACTGCCTCTATGCAGGCAGTATAGTAATTGGTTAACATTTTTAATATTGCCGTAAATATAATTTTCGACGTCTGTACGTCAAGTTAATGGCATAAAATAATGACTCAAAATTAATATAACGGTTTTTGGTCATTATTATAAATATGGAAAGTTGAGGTGAAGCAATAGGAAACGCATTAGGAAATTAAATATTACAACATTCATTTTTGATGGAACCAAGATTGACAGGAATAACACTGCAGAAGAGGCTCAAAGGCGTACAGCAACCGCTGTTATTTCCGCCTACAAATTCAGATAAAATCCAGAATGCTGTCCAGTAACACTAAGATATTAGTGTACAAAACGCTTATCACATCAGTGCTCACATACGCAACTGAGACATGGCTACCGACTAAGAGGAATGAACTGAACGTTTTTAAAAGTAAAATTTTGAGGCGTTCTAGTTCCTGCCGGGACGCGAAAGAACATATTTTAATTTTCGAACATTTATTTTCTCTTTTGAATTTCTGAAATACGTCAAAACTCAAGTTAGACATTTGTAAATATTGAATAAAGTATGTATGTAGTCACCATGGTAACGAGTATGGCGTATTTTTAGTACCTAACTGTTCCGACGCCTGTTTGCACATCAAAATGTACTTTTAAGTTCCTACATTAAAATAAAAGTTGTACTCGTTTGTTAAAAATGACTAAGGCCATCATGTGAGAAAAGTCCATAAGCGTTTAATTTTTGTAAACAATATTTCGCCGCAAAAAATTGCGGAAAATTTTCTGTTCATAATAATTTAAAAAAACACTTCACAATAACAAAAATATTTTTCACCGGAGATATAAAAATGTTTTTTTCATTCTTTGAATTCAAGTTTAAATTTGTAAATACAGATATATTAGTTTCAATGACAGCAACAACAAAAAATTTAACAAATATATTTTTGTTGTTAAACTTTTTTGACTAGAACCTCCTGCTATCAGTTAACCTCATACTTGCGATGATTCAATTCACTCACTCAGTAATTGACTTCCCAAATCTAAGATTAGATGGATTTTGATTTTCAACTACTCAATTGTTTTATCGAAATAAAATATTGTAACGTTACAGTACTCCTTATCAAATTGTACATGATAAAAAACGACATTATTGTGAAGAGTAGGTACAGAGGTCTCAAATCTGAAAAAATCTGGCGCGATGAGACATTTAAGGATAGTAATACATTGAAACAGTCGCAGGTGAAAGTTTGAACACATTTTTTGATTGGGTGCATTTATGAACACGTCTCGGCCTACGATTTAAAATGATTGTCATTTGTCATCGCGTCTGTCATGCCACGACTTTCCAGTCACGACAGGTTCGCAGATTATCCGCCGTCGCACACAAAAACAGAAGCTCGCTAAAAAGTTAAATTTGAATACAATACCGCCTCGTCGCGCTGGATACAGTCGGGCTGCTTCAAAATCGTTATGTTTCAATTAATTTTAGCAGTGATTTTATCAATGTATCTTCTTTTAACACTCCTTACCGAAGCGGGGTACAAATAAACCCCAAAAATATAATTTTAAAACTGTTTAATAATTATAAATGATGTCGAGTTGGTATTCTTTGTAATCCTTATAAATATCCCAGAGAACACAACACCCAAAGAAAAGAAAATTATAATTTGTAATAAGACAGTCAAAAGTAGAAAAAAATATTCTCTAATATTCAATATTCTAAAAAGTGCCGACATAAGGCATACACTCGCTATGGAGCCCCACTCCTACACATAGATAAATCACAAATGACGTGGCTTGGACACGTGCTAAGAATGCCAGAGGAACGAATACCAAGAAGAATCCTCTTGGCAAACCCGGAAGGAAGACGACTGGTGGGTCGCCCCAGATTAAGCAGGACAATAACAAAAACAAAATGGGTCTAGATTCGTTGATTCATGCGGAAACAGCGCAAACAGGGGAATATGGAAGCACCTTGTCGAGTCTTTAGGCCCCCGACTCTACAAGACAAGGGGATGAAGATGATGATAATATTCTTTATTCTAAACGATACGGTTACTTCATTCAGTCGGACGCTTGCGAGTAATGAGACGTCAAAACACTACGATTTCATATAAAATGACGATAAATTTAGTTGAATCTTGTTCACATTGTTTAAGAAATGTAATTAAAAATATTATAGAACATTTTCAAACCATCATACTTCATTAAAACACAAATTTGACTGGGGTCACTTTGTACCCCGTTCGGCCCCCGATCCCATATTTTATTTTCCGGTACCCGAAGGTTAAACTGATCAGTTACAACAATAACCTACTTAAGAAATCGTTTCACTTATTTTGGCTGCTCAATTTGGTTGAAGCCACAAAAAACAAATTGTAAAAAGAGATGAACTAAACCCCTTCTTAAGGTGAGAGGATTGGGACACAGTGGAAGTAAGACACATTTATAATGCAGTTAAAATATTTATTCTCGCATTATTAAATATACTCTAGATAAACAAAGGTATTTTTTACAATTGACGTTGTTTTTTTATTTATTTTCCAAAGCAAGTCTCTGAGTAAACAAGTATTTTTGTAATAAAGCGCGACTTATTTAGAAGATTTACTTTTTATTAGTACTTAGTTTGACCTTTTCATAACCGTTTCAAAATTTACAACATTTTTTTAAACAAATCAAACGTATTGGAACCAGTTGTGCAACCATATTGTGTACCAAAAAATTTACGTTAGTTCATGTCTATGTATTTTGGTGGTCTGTGATTAAAACTAAGTTAGAATAGTGACAGGTATAACGTTTTATTTTAATCGAAGGTTTCAACATGAGATCGTCGGAAAATTTCAAACAACTTTCTTAGATCATGCATTATTCGATTTGATTATTTATATTTTTGATATTAAATGGGTATTCTTAGTATATTTTTTTCGAAAAATAAAAGTTCACCATAAAACCAAATATTCGTTACATTTTTCGCGAAAAGTTAAATTTTTATCCGAAAATCCAATATTTCTGCAAAAATGCTCTTGCGACGGAAGTTTTCACACAATGATGTGATTTAATAAAATCTGTTTTTAACTTTATTACCGCCATCTAACGAAATCCTCTCTATGGTTTTTAACCGCAGTAACTGCGAAGCCGTTTCTTTGCCGACGCAATCTGCGGATATGTCTTTAATTGTCAGTTCTTGCGGCTGGTTTTCTCCGCGCCTCCTCTTTAGCTGTTGTGCTGTGAGTAACGATTAGCCGTTTATTTTATGTGTGTCGAAAAAGTATAACTTTTACCGCGCGTGCATGAGTGCACGGACCCATTTTCTTTCTTTGAACATTCTCAAGGAAATGCGGCTGGGTGTGGTTTCGCGTGCCACTTCTCTGCAGTTGAACGAGCAAAACGTCACACGATCAGCCATGTGCAATTTCCACGCCTTGGCAGTTGCATCATGCCACTTGCATGCGTTGTCACTTTCCTCTTCATCCGGCTACACAGACCTGTGATTACCAGTTACGTAACCTGAACACATGAACGTATACTTACTGAGGAATTCGGCATATCGCAATTTTTGAATCATTAGTTTAATACATACATTCGTAGTCTTAATTAAAGCTCAAATTATTGTTTTTTGACTAATCAATATTATATTGTTTTGTATTGTTTACGATTGGGCATGGAAAATCGGAGTCATGAGCCGATGTTCCCTCCAAGGTGTGCGGGTGTGAGACCGCGCGCTTATAAATTTTTACTCTTGTGTTCCCAACCCTGGCACATAGGAAGAAATATGCGAAACCGGAATTTAGGTTTACCTGTTAAGGTCAATTAAAACCGAACATTGACCAATGTTTTATTAACGGTTGACTTATTGGACTCTCAGGACGAAATCGGGTAAGAATATTGTTCAATTAGCTTGTAGGTAATTACTTCCTAATTAGGGCTGTTCTTTCTTACCCGGCTTAATAATTTATGAGTGCAAGAAATGGTACGCATTTGCGCCCATTTTTTGTACAATATTTACTACTCACTTTCTACTCGCTCAATAATAATATAAAATTGATGACCTTTTTTAGGTACATCTTTTGAAGCCAAATCTTCTTACATGTTTGTATTTTACTCTGTCTGTTTGTTGTGGAATCTTTTAATAAATTTTTCACCAACTTCCCGACTGGCTAGATCTGAAACTTTCATCATTTATCTAAAATGGATGACTTAACATTATTAAATTATTTGTGATGTGATTTTGTAATTATTTAGATTAAAATTAATAATCGTGTCAATCACAAGCAAGAGCCGCAGAAACAACTAAAAAGAACATGCCGTTCGAAAATTTGCTCTTAACTTTAAAAAAACGTGTTTAGGTAATATTTACATAGGTTCTGCATGGTTGATATTAAAAAATCAATTACGAATTCGTGAAAACAAAGCGAATAAAATTGTCATATTTATTTTTTTATGATTTACTTGTTTCTTTATTTATCTCGAGACCCGGTTTCCTGTTTTCTTCTTCAATACGATAGAGTTTTTTTTTTAATAACCCATTTTATTCTTATGAAGTAGCATCGTCTGCATATCTTCATCATCATTATCTTCTTCCCCTTGCCCTATTCGGGTCAGGGACCCACTGCATCGACAAGGCGCCTCCATTCGTCCCTGTCTTGCGCTGATTGCGCGGCCTCCGTCCATTGTAGTCCCATCCTTTTCTCACACAGTTTCTGGAGTTGCCTCGCCCAACTGTGTCTGGGGCGGGCTAAAATTTTATCCGCGCTCATTATTTTTCTGGAAATTCGGTCATCAGACATTTTTAATAAGTGCCCAGGCCACCACAGTTGCGATTTTTCTATGAAGAGGATCGTCGAGTTTCTTATTCAATCCCATTTCGTAACTCCTGCCACTCCTCTCAAGTCCTTCATTTCGGCCGCTTAGACTCTAGAGCGTGTTCGTTCGTTTAGCATCCATATCTGATGACCGTACGTCTGCGTATCTAAAATTTGAAATCATTCTGACTCCTTTTTCACTTTTCCAACCTTATTTTAAAAAGAGTTATGTACTATTATATTCACGCAAGCATATCACATAATAATTAATAATTTCGCATTCAAAGCCTTGATGATTGAAAGTCGTATCTTGATCGCCATTTCCTATTTAGGTAACTGTCAGAAATACGTAGTCACCTGGAGAGATTTATTTTCCTCTGACGGGAAACCTCGTCTCCAGCAGCCGCGAACTTGTCAATAAATCGTATCTATTTTCCTACCGTCCTGACTGGCTTCCTCACTAATAAAATTCTGAGTAGACTTTAACAACTCGCGCGACGTGCAGTGGGAGAGTAAACGTCGTCATTACATCGATTCGACAAGGTTGATTTCTCGCCATTTTCTTCCTCGTTCTTGACATGACCTTTGCAGAAAAGGTGGCTATTATGGTTGTTAATGATGTGGGTTGCATAACAATAACAGCCGTTGGATGCGCAACTCTTGCTTCATCAAACTTCCCGCCAGATACTTTGTACCTACAAATGAAATCATTTTTGGATGAGTAGATAGATACCAGTGGCGTGCAGCAGCCTTAAACTTAGGCAAAGGTACTGATACACATGCTTATTAGTGGCACGTGAGCATGCGCAGTATTGACCTTCTTTAGCCCTTGCTTATTAGTGACATGTGTGTACGCACATTGCTAGTAATGAACATGCTCATTAGTGGCATGCTCAAAAATCAACCGCCGGTTGATTTATGAGCATGCTAATGTCATTCACCATGAGAAGGGGTATCTTTTGAGCATGTGTGAACAGGCTTGCTTATTATGAGCATGCTTATGTCATTCGATTATCAATGCGATCTTCTCAGTCCGCGACAGATGAAACAAATATGGCGCGTTGAGGAGATGATAAAACATTACTTTTCGTGACTTATTATAGGAATCACGAATGTCTGAGGAATACTCGGTCACCGCTATGTAAAAATAATATAGCAAGAAATAATGTTTATCAAACTTTATTAAAAGACATGAATGATTAAAATCTTACAATAAAAATTATAAAAACTAAAATCAAAAATATTTTGGTTTATTGGTTCACATGAATTTCTATTTCAGTTTGCAAAGTTTCAATTTTGAACTAGAGTTCCTCTCTATTCTATGACAAGAGCATGCCACTAATAAGCATGTGTGTTTGATTGTTAGCTTTGAGCATGCTTATTTATGAGCATGCTTAAAATAAGCATGTTAATAATGAGCAAGTGTGTACAGTTGTTAGGGCATGCTAGTTTTGAGCATGCTAATGAGCATACCATTACTGAGCATGTGTATCTGTACCTTAATACTTACTGTCACCGACTTACACAGGGTGTAACAGAGCTAGTCCACGATACTTTTCAGGTGGATTCCTGCCTTGATTATGAGTGGAAAGTATTCAAGCAACCTTGACCTAATATCAATAGTTATCGAGATACGCAACCATCAAACTACCTATGCATTTATTTCAATATTTCTGACTTATTTTTTTCAAAAAAGTTGAAATTTCATTACAGTAACTTATATTGATTACGGATAAATCATTCACCTTAAAACAAGTCAAATAAAATGATAAAAACCTTGCAAAAATTGTTATTTGAGTTGTATTGAAGGCAATGATTTTTTTATAATAGTTATAAATTACTGTCTCCATAACTATTGTTCATGGTTGCTTGAACATTTTCGATTTATTATCAAGGCAGGTATCCATCTGCAAAACTTTTGCTAAATATTAGATACCCTGTATATAGAAAAAAATATAGAGGATTATTTGGAAAACATTGATAATCTCGCAGGACTATATTCCTTGATTTTTTTTAATATTTCTGACTCGTCACCTAGTGTGCATAACTTCTTAATTGTATACGGGCATTTTCTTGTGTCAACATTTTTATTCTTAAATGGTTAACATTGTTGTCATTATTTCTAAAGAAACATTTATCTTTTGACCTTCCAGCGGTGGTCAACAGCGGCGCGTCTCCTTCGCCGTGGCTCTCATGCACGACCCAGAGTTGCTCATCCTCGATGAGCCGACGGTCGGCGTGGATCCTCTGCTGAGGCAGTCCATCTGGAACCACCTGGTGCAGATCACCAGGGACGGGAACAAGACTGTCATCCTGACCACCCACTACATCGAAGAGGCCAGGCAGGCACACGCGGTGAGTGTTCTCGAACGAAATAAATTTGCATCCTTGAGTCACCGTTCTGCGAAGGGGGTGCTCCGACTCTAGATCGCCAGAGCGGCGTCGCGATACGATGATGATTCAAAGCGATTGTTGGAAGTCCCACGAATTCAGACGAAAATGTATGAGACTTCATTTAAGACTTTTCTGCGATACTCATGGCTCTCATTTCCTCAAATAATATTTCTGACCTTCTTCTCTAAAACTTCTTCTCTAAAACTTTGGACTATCCCTGTTGTAACTTTACCAGAATATTAAAAATTCATTCGCTTTAATATAAGTCTAATAAAATGACAAAAGTCTTTCAAAAAATATTTTACAAATTTCTGCGAGGTTTTAATCATTTTATTTGAGTTGTATCAAAGCGAATGAATTTTTAATATTCAATATTAATTACTTTCATGACAGTCTAACATTTTACAAAAGAAATATTGAAAAAAAAATGTAAACTTTGACGTCGTTTATCTCCGTAACTGTCAACATTTCACCCAACGACACACCCTGTACGCAGGGTATAACAGACCCAGTCCACAATAACTTACAGATAGATTTCTGCCCTGATTACGAGTCGAAAATGTTCAAGCAACCGTGACCTAATAACAATAGGAGTTATGCGATATCAAAGTTTGCATTTTATTTCAAGATTTCTGACTCATATTTTACAAAACGTTGAAATATCATTGACATCATATTGATAACGAAAAATTCATTTGATTCAATACAAGTTAAATTATGCATTTTGGACATCAGACCATCTCTAAATATGTTAACGAATCCTTGTAAGCAAGGTAAAAATAAAGGTACCTACCTAACTCATAAAAAAATTGAAGCAAATTATTAAATCAAAGCAGTAGGTACTCTAATAACCTTGCTTTGCATTGCCACGGTCAGAAGCAATCTGATACATAAGCACGTTAATAATAAACAAGTTCCAATAATCAATTTACCTATGTCATTAGATGTTCCTAAAATACTGACAGACTTTGAATAATGTTACTTGCCAGGCAATATTTACTCATTTGATTCTACCTGACAGTTAATAATCTGCTATATAAATTTATTGAATCAGATATTCCATTTGTATTAATTTAATCCTTCAGTAATAGAATTGAAAAGAGAAAAATCACACATGCTTTTGTGCGTGAATTTAAACACAGGCATTATGCTTCTCAAACAGCATGAACGTTAACCAAAAATGTGTTAAAATAATGGAGATGTAAGTTTTAAAGATGACGAAGTTCGAAGACGTATTGCAGTAACTTGAAACTGATGAATTTAAAACTTTAGTGCAAAAAACCAAACAACGACGACCAATTTTGCTTCACGACAACATTCACCTTTCCAAAATCCTCGATGACGATTTACAGAAAAAAATCCATAATAAAGAAGCAACAGAAAAAGCCTTTAAAGAATTTAATTCTAATCCGTGTGAGTTCTATTCTATCATTGTTTAAAATGCGAAGATTCAACTGGATCTTAAGTTGATTACTAAAGTTTAATTACTTTTAAGTTATGTTTAATTGAATTTGAAAGTTAACCACTCGCTTGCCCCGGTCCATAGAATATTGAATAGTGGACTTCCAGGAAGATCTCGTAAAGCAATAGTGTCGAAAAATGTATTTAAACATTTATTTACTATGTATATGATTTTAAAAATAAAACTGATCATAATAAAAATAAACTACAAAATTTATCCATGCTATCAGTTTATTTATCTTTGACAAACAATTATTATCTTTGCACACTTACGTGAAGATAATGTAATTACAGTAAATTCTTGGTAAAATGTTCACACATCGCACGGCCAGCCATTTGTTCCGGGGAAATCCTGACTATATTAAAATGCAGGACAAGCGGGCGGATATAAAGTATAATATTGTCACGTGTCGTGGCTGCGGGAGGCAAATGAAAACACTGGAAATTAATTAGCGATTTATCAATTAATGATTCAATGTACAAAGTCACTTAACATGAATTAAACTTAACGCTATTCTTTAATCTGCACTATTTTGAGATATATCACTCATATATGAACTCGTTATTATCGCTGGCTAACACTTGTTACTCACTAACAGTCATTAAATAGGCCATTGTTTTCAGAACAACCTAGTACAAATATACAAATATCACATTATATACTCATAATTAGCAGCATTTTACAGATAACTAGGAATCATACCTAATTATTATCTTCTATCTTCATTTATCAATGTATTATTTATATACATATGAAGTAACATAATAGTTATATGTAGATTACAACTTAATTGAGTAGGCACAGAGAACATAAATAGCCATTTAATACTAATCCATTAATTATTTATGATAAGTTGAAAATAATGTGTATTTCTTTCATATATGTAATAACAATTTAATATGAAGTGCACTTAGAATTATCTTTTTTAATCATTTTCCACTCAGTCTGTTACCTACTTACTGTACAATATTACTTTATTCATTGTACTCAATATATTTCCAGATCGGTTTGATGCGAAGCGGCAGACTACTGGCTGAGGAATCTCCGCAGGTTCTTCTGACTATGTACGGCTGTCAGTCTCTAGAGGAAGTCTTCCTCAAGCTCTCCAGAAGACAAGGTAAATCATATGCAGTTCAACATTGATATTAGATTAAGGGCTGGTTGTTTGATCAATTGTAATAGTAAAAGTTATCTAAAAAGCATAAATTTTTGCATTTTCCATTAATCAAACAAGGCATTTTCTCCAATATCTACACTTTTCAACACTTAAGAAAACTTGATACTGCACACTAGTGTCAAGAGACAAAAAGGTTAAGTAGACGGAAAAAATAAGTAGTGTTTTACAGTGCCCCTTATAGTGTGGTGATCTGTGTCAAGACAAAACTGACTATTTTTAAAGCTGTACAGCACCACTTTCATATATGGTCACCAAATGTAGATTCTCACGGAGAGAGTGAGAACTAGAATCCAGGGTGCCAAATAAGATACCTACCCTAAATTAGTATCAGGGGTGACATTAATGAACCAAGTGAAAAATACCACGATAAGGAGGATTGTCTACATTAATCCCCTCTTTTTATGTATAGAAAGATCTCAACTGAGTATCAAAAACTCTATGGAAATATTTTGGACTTTGATCAACGAGTACCAAAATAGCACAAGACAGGAGTAAAGTTAGTGAAGAATAGGACAAGACAAGATGGAAATTAAAGATTTAAGGTTTATATTACGGTTGTTCAACATATTTAATTCTTGAAATAAAACGGATATTTTATACAAACCGTATGAACGTGTAGACATATGATTCTTGACGTTTGGCTGGAGCCATAACACAACATCTTCAGGAGTGTGGGGGTCAAGAATATACTGATGATTTCTTACCATAGCACCAAATGCAGGTGTGTCTGCATCGTGTGGATTGCTATTGATACAATATGAACTAACAATATCTTCGGGCTTTTCTGTGTTGCAATCATAGTAGTAAGAACAGGTCGGCATATATGAACATTTGTAACTGCTATCTCTATTGATGTTTGGATGTTTGTATATTGAATATACAATATCGGTACGTCCTCGACCCACGCGGTTAGAGGACACACTCCTGAAGACGCTGTGATATAACTTCAACAAAACATTGAGAATCATATCTCTACATATCCATACGGTTCGTACAAAATATATGTTTTATATGCAAGTGTCTGGTCAAGCTGTTGCGCTGCAAGCAAGTTGAGCTGTTGACTATCATAAAGGGATGATAAGAAAATGAAAGATAGTGATAAAATCATAAAAATAAATTCTTGGTTCAATTTCCACAAGAGTTTTGAAAATTTATTTTTATTTAATCTATTAATTATGATTTTTCAAATATGTATTTATAATTTTGACCATTTCCTATACAATTGAATCGCAATAACCATTTATAAATTTCCTTTATATTTAATGCATCCATTAGATGGAGAAAAACATGAAGGTAAGCTGAATAAATTGTTTCAGAGGTTTTTAGATGTTTTTTTAGTCTGAAAAAACAACCTCAATGCCATCTATTAGATAAACCCACGTTTTTTGTTCATCTCAAACACCTTTGTACTTTTATTGACATAATGTTTCATGTAAATGTATCAGAAACTCCAAAGTTCCTTTGGTAATAATGTCATGAAAAATTTGGCATTTATGCAAATTTATCAGAACCATTAAACTCAAACAAAAATTTGTCAGTGTCAAACTTGGCTGCGTGCCAGCTAATTTTTGATTTGCATTTTTCAAAGAGAAAATATTATCATTGTGATTTTAAGCCTGTTTCTGAGACATAAAAATTAATTCACAGATTTAAACTGTTTGTTAAAATGTTTGTTGTAGCTGGACAAAATGACAATCCCGCAGAGCTAAATATCAGTAACAACATATCACTGGCGTCTCTTAACTGGGGTAAAAAAGATGAACCTATCTACGTTATTGAGGATTCCGGAGTCGTGGGACTCAACTTTCATCAGAGTAAAGAAATTCTAATTCAGGATAACTCTAATGGAGTGGGTAATCCTTTTGATGTGAGTCTAATTTTCTTTCTCACATCGTTTCATCCTTAGCCATTATTTTTTATTAAAAAATTAAAAATAAGCATCATTCTGATGTCCTCAATATATATACCAAAGAGAGCTCAAAAGAAGTATACAGAAGAATGCTTAACATATAATACATACAATAACAGATTAGAATTAGTTTCCCTACTTTTTTTGTACACAAAGAATATTCTAACATTTTTATTAACATACTATACATAAAGTATAATATAGTATACATAAAGTATACTAAATCAATATTCACGTTTTAAATACTCACTCCATTTTTAACAATTTCACAAATGTATCAAAAAAAATCACATGTTTAAAATAGAAATTGTTATCAATTGACCAATTGATTAAATGAATCCATGACTTCATTACGATCCATGATTCATCCAATTTTTTTCAAAAATATTACTGATCAAAAATATGTTTGAGTAGAAATAATTATTACTGAATTAAAATAATGCATGATTTTGGATTGTTCATAAGTTGTAAATAAATATTTCACAGCATGCACAAAAGATAGGCTACAAAAAATAAATCATGTCATAACGCTCGCCCAGTGATCTGGCGGTCGGTGGTTCGAGCCCCTTTCCAGGACACCAGCAAGATAGTCCTATTAAAAAAAAAAAAATAGTAAGAATATTGATGCGATATATATTCCGTACTCGCATCCCTGTTTTAAAAAAAAATTATGGTGCAAATTTTTTAACCCTTTTTTCCTTATATGTACATATCATTAAAAGTATAATGTATGGGTAGTACTAAGATAATTAAAATATTACTGACTATTCTTTTAATTATCTCGTACTAATAATATTTCATCTTCCATGAGGACAAGTCAATTATAGTGGCCTACCTGCGAGAGGTAATAATAGTAAATAAGTATAATTATAGATAATATTTATACTTATTTACTATTATATACTCTATATACAGGGTGTCTTACAGCTAGTAGCAAACGCTTTGGGAGAGTCTTCTCCATTCAATTTTGAGTAGAAAATATTCTTTACACTTTGGGTAAAATGTCAACAGTTGCGGAGATAAGCGACATCAAAGTTTGCATTTCTTTTCAATATTTATGACTTATTTTCTGTAAAACGTTGGACTTTCACTACAGTAATTAAGGTGGAATATTAAAAATACAAGCCAAATAAAATGACAAAACCTCACAAAAAAATATTTTTTAAATTTAAAAGGTTTTAATCATTTTATTCGACTAATTTCAAAGTAAAAGAAAATTTATATTTCCACATAAATTACTTTCACTGTAGACTTACGTTTTACCATAATCCTTAATTATTCAAAAGATAAACCAGAAATATTGGAAAAAACATGCTTTGATATCGCTTATCTCCGTAAATGTTTTTTATATTTCACCCAAAGTGTAAAGAATATTTTCTATTCAAAATTTAATGAAGGAGTTTAGTTTCAAAGTTTTGGCTACTAGCTACCAGACACCTTGTACATAATGCATTGGCAGTCCTCAAGCTTGATGGCAATAATAACACTGAAACAAATTTCTTAAGAATATTAGGAAAGTGTACAAAAATTATTAAAAACTGCAGCATGTAGGTACCTACTAATTACACAAAAAATGCATGAAATTTACAACTGGTAACACTGTCCTGGCGAAAACTATTCAATGATTAAAGTAGCTTTCTAATAGTAGAACCAAATTATTTTATATATGTGAGATTAAAGGCAAAACTGAGTTTTACCAGGATACAGCTATCTTCAACGATTTCTATCAATCTGACACCTCAAAACATACGCACAACTTATCATTTCTTGAGTCACTTTTTATTACTTTTACCTTTTATACTCACGCATAATTTAACACATATTATTGAATGCAGTCATCCATTAATTAACAATGCAATGATTAGTGATGGTATTTTGACCGGTTAAATGATAACCATTATTTGAGATTTTTATCTGTTGTATTGATTATTGCTAACTGATTTTTCGATTTGATTGTATTGATGATTGCTAACAGATTTTTATGAGCAACCATCGGTACTAGACAACAGGTAGGTATATTTCAGTTACTAATCGTTGATACAATCAGATAGAAATACCGGTAAAAATAATGATTTGATCATCACTAGTAATCATCCATTGTATTTGATTTACATATAAGTATATTAATATGCATACTACCATTTTTACTCATAAAGATTATATAATAAATAAAGATATGTAATAAGGGTAGTACAAAATATAATGATAAATACAAATAAACAAAAATAATATTTTAGATCATATTTCCCTTTTCTTGATTTGTGTTATAATCATAATATTCATTTGAAATAATATTTGATTACATTCAACTCATAAAGATGCTAGGTATATAGCAGTATTGCAAATATGCAATAAAACTTTAGACAATATTAGTACATATTTTTTTTAATGTTAAAACTTATTCTATTTAATTATAAAATAGCTTATACTTTGCACAATTTTAATGCATGTTGTGATACTTCTTTTCATCACAAGCAGAAGCACAACAAAATATCGACACCTGATTTAGGAATGGATTGCAATGACTGTGGTGACTGCTCGTCCTATTTACGAAATGTAAGTATATTTTAACCTAATTTAATCATGTTTTCTTCCCTGTTCAAATAAAGTCATAGTAAACATTGCAGAAATATTCAAAGATGTTCTAATTAATTAGAAACTACATTACCATTATCATTAAATTTTTCCAAAATTCATCCAAGAGAAAATAAATGGATGTATGATGATGTGCTGTATTCAATGAAAGCATTTTTAAAACAATAACAATTTAATTTTAATAAAACCCATTTCAGTTAACAACCGTAGGAAAGATGAAAGCTCTTCTACAGAAAAATTTCTTGAAGATGTGGAGAAATGTCGGCGTGATGCTGTTTATATTCGCTCTGCCTGTAATGCAAGTTATTCTCTTTTGTTTGGCCGTGGGCAGGGATCCTACCGGACTAAGAATTGTAAGTGAAATTGTTACAATGTTTATAATTTATAATAAATTTCCTTAAAAGTGTTTTCTGAATCCTAATAATGAACCACAAATATGTTTAAATGAAAAAAATAACATTATGTGCAAATTTGCAAAATATTCTACCCTGTTGAATTGAATACTTTCTAATTTCCATCTAATGTATGTCTACAAGCAAACTCTATAATTTTTCGGTATCCTTGATAACAATCTCTCATGCTAAGACCTCATAATTTTGGATAAAAATATGTACAACACATTACTAGCAATGTAGGAAATAGAATTTGCTAATATGTATATGCACATACTTATCTATAGGTATGTATTTTATATTTTAAAATAATTTTTACATCTTTCAGGCGGTTGTTAATCAAGAAGTACCCAACTGGAGCAATGGAGGAGTTTGCTCAGAAATGCACGGCTGTACGTTTAGGAATTTATCATGTCGGTACTTGCAACATCTTAATAACAAAACTATGGTACAAGAACCTTATGCTACGGTGGACGAAGCCTTAAATGCTGTTAAACTTGGCAATGCTTGGGGTGCTATGTACTTCACGGACAACTTTACTGATGCTATGATCGCTAGGATTGGCCTGGGTAAATATAACTTTGTACAAAATTAAGCTAGCTTTAATTAAGTTTGTGTTTTGTCATACAATTAAATAACAACAGATTGTAAGGTGTTATGTATCAATTTTGATATCAGAATAATTGTGTTTGTAACACATGAGTGAAGTTTTCTATATTTCAAAAGGGCAACATTATGAAATCATTTGACATTTTAGTCCGTAAATTAAATTGGACCTATCACAAGTAAAATCATTGAAAGTGTAATTTTTTTTCTTGTTTTTATTTTTTCTTTCATGTTTTTTATGCTTTATGGGTTTCACAAATTATTTTAAATAAGTGTTACACAGCTAAAAGACTACAACACTGTGACACTCAGCAACAGATGTAAAAAATTATGTTTAATTTGAAACATGTTTTATTTTAAAGCCATCAGTAAACCTGTACTACAAATTTATATTATCAATTATTAATTTATTTTATTATTACAACATTTGTATTATTCGCAGTAACAACTTATTTAATTTTGCAGGTCGCGATGCTGATGATGAGACCCTTGACCAGTCTGAGATCAGAGTCTGGCTCGACATGTCTAATCAGCAGATTGGCCTCATGCTCAACCGTGACTTGCAATTCAGCTACCGTGACTTTGCCCAGGTAAAATTTTCATAATTTATGAGGAAAAAATAGATTTAATGAGAGTGACTGTACAAGTAAAAACTTTTGTCCCAATAGTACACCAAAGTTCATTAATTTGAATATTGTCTGATGAATTTTATAGAGAAAAGATTTGACAAACTAATGTATTCCAACTGTTAACTCTAATATTGAGAAAAAAGATTACGTGCACCATTGCAATTCTCCTCTGCAGATAAAACGTTGATCTCTTGTCTCCGAGATTTGAGACTATATGTTAGTGATGGTCAAACCTTTATTATAACTGGTTATTCATGGCACTGTTTTTGAATATTCTTATCTAATTGTATTGATGATTGGTAACTAAGATATATAACTGTTATCCAGTAGACCTCTTTTCATTTAAGAAAGATAATCAAATTACATAATATTTGTAAGTCGTGCGTACAGTGCACATTGTTTCGTTGTGTTGGTGTTTACGGGTGTAAATACCAATACAACGAAACATTGTGCCTCATATACACAGCTTTCACATACTAATTCAATTTTCTTTCTTATATGAAAAGCTCTCTCTCTTATGCTCTGCTCTGCTGCTCTCTTTCTTATGAAAAGAGGCAGGTAGACCTCTTTTCATATAAGCCTGTCGAATTGTGAAAAATAATCTTTCCTAATTTCAAATGTCTGACTGTAACCTGCTAGGATTACAACAACATTGACTAACAGCTAATGCGGCACGTGCAGCCGAGTGTGACATAACAATCACTGTGCGGCTCAGGCTACATACAAGGGTTGCACCACCAAACTACAAGGTCTTGACGGTTATCAAGTTACTAATCATCAATATAATCATCTAGATAGAAATCTAAAATAACGGTTATTGTGTAACCAGTTAAAATACCACCATATATAAATAAATAAATAGTTTTGTGTTAGTTGCATCAATCTATGACTTATAACTCGTTCTGCATTCTCTACTGTCCTTGTTTTGAGACAAGTTTCATCCATGTATAGATGTACTATAATAGTACATACATTTACATTTACATACACTACATTTAACATACATACAATACATTTAAAGTCTTATCTAGATAGGTCATATCAAAATCTAATACGAATAGATCATTTCAAAATCTTATATTTTCAGGACCTGTTCACTGATTGTAAGGAGAACCCTAAGTTAGGAGACATTCCGATACAGTTCAAGGATCCGATCTATGGAAAACATGATCCCTCATTTACAGACTTCGTAGCGCCTGGTGTTATATTAACGTAAGTATATTATATTATATACTGGTGTTATATTATAGTAAGTGCATATATACCCTCACCACATACAAGAATCTTAATTCTTTTTGGTGAGGTATAACATATTATATGAAATAATAATTTCATTGTTAATATTTGCTAGTTATCATTGTCATAAAAGAAATCATATGTATTATCTTTTAAATAAATAAAAAATATATTTTTTTTTTATTATATACATACTACACTATGTAGTGAATATAATACAGCAAACTATACTTTGATGAATTCACAAATAAATTAATTAAGATACTCATCTTCCAGAATTGTTTTCTTCCTCGCTGTGGCCTTGACTTCATCTGCCCTCATCACGGAACGAGCTGAGGGCCTGCTGGATCGTTCCTGGGTAGCGGGAGTGTCTGCCGGAGAAGTGCTGTCATCTCATGTCATCACACAGTTTGTCGTCATGTGCGGGCAGACTGCACTCGTGTTGATCTTCATGATACTTGTATTTGGTGTCGAGTGTCAAGGCAATGTCTTCTACGTAATTGTGCTGACTATTCTTCAAGGTTTGTTAAATTATCCATGATTTTACTTTTTATTATTTATGAAAACTATTCTAGACTGAATGAAAAATTATGATTCATTTAGGGAACAACGTATATACATATTTGTATTACTTGAGAGTCTAAGATCCACAATACTGGATGTCAAAATCCTTAGTGTCGTGACTGACCACAAACTTCCAGTTTTGCTCCATTGCCTGAAGTATAGAACCAGGCACCAAGCACTTCTGGAGTGGTATTGCGTCATTTTTTGCCTCATCACACATTGAGTGACTTCCGCATGATATTGCACGGCACCTAGCAAAATGTCACTGAAATGCCCTATTCAGCACCAGTTTATAAACACACAAATTACATTACCCACTCACTACATGTCATCACACACACAGAATTACATCTTGTTGGACACAAAGTCCATCAATGATTCTATTTAATTCCAACCGTCCACCACCAATATCGTGACTATGGTCCAAACTGCTAATGAATACACATATTCTTAAGCCAAACATAAAAGTTTACACATTTCTTTCATTTTATACAGGTCTTTGCGGAATGTGTTTCGGTTTTGTCATCTCTGCAGTCTGCGAACTGGAACGAAACGCTATCCAGCTGGCACTCGGCTCATTCTATCCCACACTCTTGCTCAGTGGTGTCATTTGGCCAATCGAAGGGATGCCTTTGTTCCTGCGTTACATTGCCTTGGGTCTTCCCTTGACGATGGCTACTACTTCACTGCGGTCCATCTTGACGAGGGGATGGGCGATCACAGAGCCCGATGTTTACAACGGATTCATCTCCACGTTAATATGGATTGCCGGGTTCTTAGTTGTCACTATGGTGATACTTAAAGCGAAGAAGGGCTGATGCATTAAAAGGCTTAGGTTTATTGTTAATAATTTGTATAAATACCGCTGGTGTTTTCAGTGTTAAGTCTATAACTTTTGTAATGTTTTATTTATTTATTAACAGTATTTCATCATCATCTTTATATAATTCTTATTTTTATTTTATTTTAATAAAAAAGTCAAAACAAAATCTCTGTCTGATTTTAAAAGACTCAAATTATCCATTAGATGAATCATAGGTTTTTTAAAGCAACCTAATTTTTTAAATGACATTTATACATATATTTTTTTAACATTTCATCACTTGACCAATATACAGATGGATTTGTTTTATTGCAAAATGTATTGTATCCTGAGAATAATCACCTCCCCCCTGTGTAAAGTACTGTAGATATAAAATAAATAGTTAATTTTTAGTTGTTCTGGTAAACGTAACTAAAAATGGCATATTTGTGAGTTATATATAATACTTTACATAAGAGGTATCGATATCAAACAATAACATATTTTAAATCTTCAAGAATGTTGATATAATGTTAAAATACATATTTATATGTATGTATATTTTTAGTAATTAAATGACAAATGACAATTATAAATGAATGAAAACCGTTTTTTTTATTTACGTATTCTCTTTATATACTACGTTTATTTTTAATTAAAATTATTTTAGATTGAAAGTGGATTCTGATCTATCTGATTTTATTTTAAATAATGAAAAGCATTACACATACATAATAGGTATGTGCTAAATTTTTAATTTGCTGACAATTAGTTGAGAATATTGTGCCTGTAAATAAACAATAATTAATATTTTTAAATGTAAATAAATATGTATGTAGTACATTCCATTGTTTTTAAAAAGTGACTGTTATTTATAATGTGTTGACTGTACCATTCGGCGTACATTTTTACATGGTTACCGCATGGATTTACGAGTCTCGGCGATGAGCACAACTCTTCATCATACTCATTTGAAAGCATCACCACATTTTCACCACTTCTTGGCGCATTGTTGATAAAATTCAGACTTCTGAGCTACTGGCCTTTATGGATCTGACCGTTTTACGCTTCCAGTCTCCGAATATGCAAGATATACACAAAGTAATAATCTCAAATTGTAACTGTTGTGGGATCAACAATCTAAAATCCAGGTTTTGGTGCCATTGTTAAAATACTTCTGTTAAATTTTATGGAAAATAATTTTATGTTTCATTTTCACAGGATTTTGCTCAAAATATTAAGTTTTATAAGTTAGGTGTAGGTTAATTATTATTTTAGTTATTAGATTTTGTATGCATCAAACAAGTCATTCTGATATATGCTGGTTTTATAGGACCCATTGTGATTTATCTTAATACAGTTCACTTTCTACATGCACGCTTTTTGAAAATGTTTTTAAGATTAGAGATTATATCTCTAGAGAGCTGATCATCTGGTTTGTTTACCAGCTAATATCGACAAGCAAAATTAATAAATTGCATGATAAAATATTATATTGTCAAATAAAAAATATATTTTTTTAATAAATAGTTTAATTTGTACATAATTTTGAATTGAATTTTTTTAAGCTAATGTACTGTAGATATTAAAACAAGTATCCTATAAAACTGTAGCGTATATCTTCTGATTGCAGAAATATTTCTTAACAGGTATTCAACATAAAATTAGACTGTGATCGTATTTTACTTAAAGTGTTGAAAAGAAAAAAAGTGTTGTTGTTTTTGGTAGCAATTTTACATGAGTTCTGAACTTACCCATTATTTTAAATATTTTTCATACTTACACAATAAATGTATCTGTGTCCCTAGGACATTATGTAAATGTTTAACTTGACAGATAATTTATCTATGTATATTGTTTAAAGTATACAACAAAAATTTGTACAGTAGGAACCGGTTATTGTGTTTGGTGGTTATTAAAATCAGACATATACATAATGTGCTCAATTGGATGAAATGAACCACTGGAGGCAGATATCTTTCAACCCCTTTTAGTTTGGGTTATTCAGAAACAATTTGTTTTTATTTCTACATTTTAGAGTAAAATAATACCCAAGAATAGTTTCTCAAAGGCAAGAAGTTTAAATCTGTGCTTTGTAGTGTCTGATGACTCAAAATACTGTAAATAAAACTTCTAGTAAACAAATAAAATTTCTAACTGTTTTAAATGAAACTACATATTATAAAATGTGTTTGACATTGTTAGGTATCAATAGTAATTTTATAATCTACTTAAATATAGGTGTTAAAACATTCATGCACATTTGTATAGGTTGTAGTTTCGGATGATAGAATTGCCAGATATTAGAATCCAAGGACCATTGCGATCACAATAACCAGTGCCAACTGTATTAGAAGACATGTATGTATACAATACATACAATTAGTATAAAAATCTGTAGCCAGACAATTTTGTCATATGGGTTTTAATATAGATAACGACCGAAATAATTGTATCATTGATGAGAAGCGAGCAGTGGAATGGTTGTAATGATTGATCAATAAAGAAAAATAAAAAATAATTTATAATTTTTATTTAATTATATTTTATTTCTTGTCCTTAAAATGAAGATAAGTCAAAGACAAAAACAATGATCACAAATATTTTTCTCATCTCTATGAGACATTATAAGAACATAAAAACAGACATTGAGAACAATATCGCCAATAACTTAATATGTATAGAAGATGGCCAACCGTATATCAAGTGTGCTTCGGACCTTTCAATTACTTTGATTTCTTGGCATCGTGCAAGAGGATTTTGCTAATCTTCTTTTTCTTCAGTATCGCCTTGTTCAGCTTCATTTTCTGGAAGACAAAAAAATTCATCACAATGAAGAAATACACTAAATATTTCATGTGAGAGAAAATTTACAAAATACTGTAGGCTCCCAATCATCTGATCAGCAAGGCTGATCAAAAAACTGATGTTAAAACTAATAGCTTAATTTGCATAACCATAACTTGAACAAAGGAAAACATAAACTTTTTTACCTGTTGCATTTTAAACAAAGGAGTTTAAAATACAACGGGAGATGTTCGAAGGTTAATTTACATTTTTATCAGATTTTTATGGTAAAGATGATTGATTATCTATTTTATTATGCAATCATTAATTTCTCCATCCACTCCACATACCTAGTTAAATCAAAATTAATTTAAAATGCAATTCAATGGCTTTTTAACTAGTCAAAAAAATATCACTTCTAAAAATCAATAAGAACGAAACATGAAGAATGGGGGCGGAGCTAATTCTAATCTGTCATATTTAAATACAAAACAAAACTTAGATTCAAACCTAAATAAGATAAAACACAAACAATCCATTAGAATTATGTATATAAATTTTTCATTTAACATCAATTGAACTACACCAGCAATCGCTTATACTACAATAGAAATCACTAAAACTAAATTAGCAATAACTATCACTAGTACCTGCTGCAGGACCAAGAATAACAAATTTGAAAATGAAAACAAAATTTCAATAAACATATAACGTCAAGCAGGATGCCTCTGACATAACTGTAGTAATAGAATACATATGCCAGGAATGAAACATAAAGAGTGTGTAGTTTTCCAAGTTCAACATCATCCCCGATGATGGACCCTGCAATGGGATCCGAAACGTCAGCCAGAGAGGTCAGATATACACGGCAAAATATTTCAGAAAAGTATACACAGAAGATTCTACGTAATAAGAAGCTAAAACCTGAGAACTTTTTTGAAACTCAGAGTCTTTGGATGTTTTTAAAAAGCGAAAGCATCATCAAAAGATTACAAACTACACCATTGTACATACCTTCTTCTTTTTAGCAATTTGTCCCTTGAAATCAATACTTCTTTCTTGCCTGCTGGGTTTGCTCTTTGCTTCATTGTTATTATCTGCCACACTTTCCGAAGTATCTTCAGTAGGTTTCTTTGCCAAATGTTCGCCACTCTGTTCTACAGCATTTCCCTCAAATTCTGAATTGTCCCTTTTCAACTTTTTGAACGACTCACCATTATTGCTCTCTTCAGTTTGATTGGTATTTTTTCTTTTACGTTTATCTACAAAGTTTTTATCCATATTACGTTTTCTCTTTTTATTTCCCTGAAACAAAGCAAAATAATAAAGATCTTTATTTAACCTTTCCCATACGCTCATTGTAATTAGTGAATATATGTATCAATTTTGTGTAAAAGTGCTAAAAATGAGGAAAAAAAGGTCATCTCGAACGACAGCATAAAAACCCGCCAGCTGTGCAGCTCTACTAAAGAACGTAGGCGCACTGCGCTCCCCGCACCACTCCCCCTACAATACACCTATTGTCAAATTAACGTCAGTTTCTTCGAGAAAACATTTTATTTTGCTGTTTCCAGTATATATTAATTAATATATATTAAATTTACAAGGTACTTTCCGCGATATATCCCCACATTTTAAACATTTGCCGTTTTTTTTTGCGTTTTTTGACTATTTTTTCGCACATATTTACCGTTTTCTCCGCGAGTTTACACGATAATCACAATTTTTTTTAAAATACAAAGGACACGATAATCACAATTTTTAAAAAGAATACAAAGGACAACTCTTTACCACTGGTTGTTTTCTAAAAATTTATTTTCTTCTTCTTTTTTAGTTTCTATGTTCGAAGACGTGAAATTTCGTTTTTACTGCATATCTCGGTGTCTTGCGATCGGATTCAAAAAACAAGTATGACGTTTTGTGCCGAATCCGGCCATTTTTTTTTTTACATACATCAATTTTGCGTAGCTTTCTTTCTCGTTGAAATGCAAAAATAAATCCCCGTTTTCGCGACAGCACCGTTTCTGCAACTGTAGGCGTAGTTTTAACGAAATTAAAAAATCGAGTACCATGTTCAAACAATAGTTGGAGGCGCCATCTTTTGCGCATATTTTTAATATTTTTTTTACCCCCTCCACTTTTCTTGGTTCGCAACTAAAGACGAAATTTCCGTTTCTTTAATAACTGAGTCAAAAAAATCGCACAGACACGCAAGTAGCATCACCGCGTGACTCTTGACGGTGCGCATCTTTTCTATTAAAAATAATTACTTCCAGACGCGTGTCCAAGCAGCGGCAATTTTTTTAGTGCGTTTTTTCGGCGTTTTTTATATTTTTGTATGCTGCTCTGCGACGGGGAGGCCTACATTCACCTGCGATATCTCAATCGATAGAGAAAAAGTGCAGCTAACGAGTCTAGCAAAAAATATCATCCCAAAATGAAACGTTTTAGCGTAACGGAAGCTTACATCCGGATTTCACCATTTCAGCCATAGCTTCGCAGCAGTAAGGCCAATTTCAAATTTAAAAAATACGTTTTGTAGGGCCTATTTTTAGATTTTTTCTATCTTTATTTTTAGAACAGTTAGAAGCTAAACAAAGACGATAAATTTAATATATTTTTCTAGTTTTTCTTTTGTTTTTCCCGAAACGCATCGTTCCTCGCTGAAATGTATTTATTAATACGTTTTATTCGATTTTCTTCAGTACCGGGAGACCTCCCGTTGGCGTCGTACGCGCACGCTGCGCTCAATTTTTTAATATTTTTACGTAAATTCAATCAATATTTTATAGAAAATCATGCAATCGAACAGAGTGACGTCACCTTAAAATTAACGAACTCGATCTGTATATATATGAAGCCTTTTTTTTACAAAACCGTTTTTAAGCGTTTTTTAACTCTTTTCGCATATATTTACAATTTTCTCTGCAAGTATAAATGATAAAGACGATTTTTTTTAAATTACAAAAGCCAAGTCTTAACCGCGTGATATTTTAACATTTGTTTTCTTTTTCATATTCGAGTGAAATGTGTTGCAGCGGTCGCCTCGGCCGCGCAGCGGTCGACACGGCCGCGCGGTGGTCTCCTCGGCGATCGCCACGGCTTTAAAGTTTTTCGGCGTTAACGGCCGCGCAGCGGTTGCCTCGGCCATGCAGCGATCGCCACGGCTTTTAAGTTTTCGGTGTTTATTCCCGAACGCGCAGTCCGATCTTCGCGATCGGGGCGTCACCGAAAAGGGGAGCTCGGCGCGCAGTGTTTACCATCAACTTTCTTCTTCGTTACTCAACCAACAGTGAGTCCGTTTTCTTCTTCTTCGTTACTTAATCATCAGTGAGTCTGACGCCAGGCTAAATTGCACGCGTAGTCGTGCAAAGGGCACCTAGTTTATATATATTGCAATTATTCTATTGAATACATAAATACGTTATGGGGAGATGGCTAAAATGTGAACTCTGTAATTAGTATCTTTACAGAGATATTCACATATTTAGGGGCATGTCAACTCAGTATACAGCACCAGCGAGGAAAGGTTAAGGCTAGACATCCATTTTCCAAATGTCAAATGTCGATGTACAGTGTCATTGGATCGTGCTGTTTCGAGACGAGAAGGAGATGTCAAGAAATCTGATATTGCATAAACATTATTACAAAAATAATGAGTCGTTAATTGACATGTGCCACTACCGGCGGCATGCCGAGACTGATTTCAAAAATACGCCATTTGTTGACATGCTTTGGAATTATTTTTTTTAAATATTAATTAACATGTTTTTAATTTTTTAAAAACTAACCTTTAAATAGTGTTTGAAGATTCAAAGTGTGTGCGTAAATACAATATATTATTCAAAATCATCAGTTAACACGAAAAAAAAAAGTGTTAGAAAATCATCAAAAAACATAAAAATTTTCTTGCAAACATAAAAAATTATAACTTTATTAATATTTAACATTTCTTAATTATCCTAGAACGGTTTATTCATAATAATGCTCCCTTTAACTCATAAGAAAACATAAAAATATTCAGTAAAAATTAATCTCGCCTAAGACATTAAAAAAAAATTTTGACCGCGACCTGTCGATTAATTCTTATTCTTCTTCTTAATTATTTTAAATAATGTTCAGTTTTTTACTTTTATATAGGAACAAAGGTTCTATCCAAGTTATCGCCTTAAAAAAATTACGGTCTAGCATACACATTCTGATATAAATGAATAAAAAAAACCCTCATTTTCATAAAAAAAAAACCGAAATATGCATTTGCAGTGAATATGCTGCCTTAATGGGGGATAAAAACTTAGTGAAATAAATAAAAAAAGTTAAAATAGACATTTCTCCGATCGATAAAAATTGTACAATTTATTAAAAACTAACCTCTTCATCACGTTTCTTTCCATATGACTTAGGATATTCATTGTTGATTGGTTGCTGAAACTGTTGATACCTCTTTCCAACCACCTTGCCATCCCTTGCGTTTCTCTTAGGTTTATTTTCCTTCTTCTTATTGGATGCATTGTACCTCTGCACCCTTATGGTTTTTTTGTTTATTTGCAAATCCTCTTCGGTCATAGACATGGCGAGTTCAACTCCATCAGACTTCTCAAAATTTATGAAGCCTATACCTGAAATAATATTAAACATGGAATAAACATTGAATGAAATTTAACAAAATTTGATGTTGCTATCTCTATAACTATTGACATTTCACCCAAAGTGTAAAGAATACTTTATATTCAAAATTGCATGAAGAAGACTCTCCTGAAGTTTTTGCTACTAGCTATGAGACACATTCATTTTGTATTTGTCCCTTTTCCAGACCAAGCCAAACTTCAAGCAGCTCTCCTGTACAATTGCTTTTTTGTAAATGTCTTAGTTTACGTAGGGCCTGTCAATATGACTGTGCATAATCCATTTCAGAATATAACATAAAACATTCAATTCATACCTTTTCCAATTTGCGTTTGTCTGTCGCGTACGATTCTAACAGAAACAATGGGACCGCACTTGTCAAATATACTCCTCACCGTTTCTTCTTCGATGTTGAAGGGCAGGTTACCCAAGAAGACAGTTTTCCTGCTGTCGACTGGTACCTTCTTACCCTGGTAACATCTGTCGACCCGCAAATGGTTGCCCTCGAGCAAAGAATTGTTTTCAACTAGAGCCTTGAACAAAGAATAACACAATATAAGGAAGAGTCATTTATTATTGTGAATGTGTACATATGCAATACTTTTTTCCAAAACATTATTATTACCATTATAATAAAAATAATAATTTTACAGAAGTCAAAAACCATGCTTTATTCTTACATGCATATACTACAGTTTCATTATTACATGTTATATTTTATGTACACATATTTTTATAAATTCACCATCCGGACACGCGTGAAAAATCACAGGAAATAATAATAATTAATAACGACCCTTGCCTGATCTCGCAACATGAGCCCGACACTGATTGCGTGTCACACTCTAATTATCTAAAGCTGTCATTCCAGAAAGTTACGGACAGACAACGAAATTATTATATTTGGATTATTAAGGGGTTGAAGTTTGAAATAAACAGTAGCGTGCAGTGGGTACATGACTTTTTGATATATTTTGAAAAAATATTCTAAAACTCTAAGGCCCGAATACAGAGTCAATACTTATACGATTTTAAGGTTTAAGGGACCACTCGAAAACGTAATTTGTAGTCAGAGTCAAATCTATATTCGTTATGACGTCACACACCTCGACAAACGAAAGGAATGTGTCCACCTTACAATTGGGTATGAAATTTCTATGGTTCTTCATTTCACAGTCAATGCTTAGCGGTGCGCATGCGCATTATTGACATTATTGTAAGGAAACCGGCCAAATATCTACTTTTTTTGACAGTTGTTGAAAGCTGCTCGATACCTTCCTTTAAATTTTACTGAAGTTGAATTTATTATAATCATGGCGAATTTTGACCTGTTGGACGGTAGTTTTACGGAGTATTATGTTCAATACCTCGATGAAATAGATAGGATGAATAGGCCGGTAGCAATACGACGGTATTTGCGGGATTTTGAGAATCCCGTTGAATTTTACAGTTCTCAAAATTTTAAAATGAGGTTTCGGCTGGAAAAGTCGACAGTGATGGAAACAATAATGCCATTATTGTTTCCAAATCACAGTGTTATTACCAATCGAGGCCTGCCGATTCCTCCCATCATACAAATTGCGGTAGCGCTGCGTTTTTTTGCGACGGGAAATTTTCAGGTAAATACGGGGAATTAATATTTTATAGATGTCTCACAGACACGAAATTATATTTTTATGGGGAAGTAGGTATGGAAGTCTTTGGGTGTTCATAGGGCTTACGACCTATCGTACGGCTAGCTTGAATGATCACTTTACACAATGTAACATTCACTATTTCCACCCATGATAGAATACCATGTTTATTAAATCTAATCAATAGTATATTGATTGATTGATGTCACTGTGACAAAAAATCCAGTACTGTTCTTAAAATTTGGACAAACTCTAAATATTCTAAATATGGGGACTTCAGAAACAAAACAACACAATCTTTAAAGTATTTTATCGGCAATTATCTATAACATATTTTTTCAGACTATAAGCCGCAATAAGCCAGCCAACTTCTTGCAGAATCGTGCGAACCATTTCCCGTCAATTGGCACAGCAAGTCAAAAATTTTGTTAAATTCCCTCGGTCGTCCCAGGTCCTATGTGAAAACCGAGGGCTATATTTCCAGGAGTGGTGGGATGCATTGATTGCACCCACATTCCCATCAAAAGCCCTACGAGAGCCAGAGGGGAAATATTTAGGAATAGGGAAGGGTGGTTCTCGCTGAATGTGCAAGTAGTGTCCGGTCCGAGGATGGAAATATTTGACATTCTTGCCAGATGGCCGGGTGACACGACTCAAGAATTTTCTATAATAGCAGCTCCTCGGTGACAGCGGGTGTGCTCAGACGAGCTACTTATTTTCGCCAATTACAACAAACTTAAATGCAATGACCAATGCTGAGGAACATTATAATAGGTCACAAATAGCGACAAGAAATGTTGTGGAGAGGTTATTTGGGGTTTGGTAAAGGAGATTTCCGTGCTTGAGCAGGAAACTCCACAACAACCAGTTCAGTGTGCGGTTCTGCACAACATAGCCATCGCATCAGGGGACCCACACTTTATCCTTTCCTCCTAGATAATACACCAAGTGCTAACCAACCGACTGTAATCCGGTCTAACAACGTATCCGGCAGGTTAATTAAGGTAGCATTTATCGCTAGGCATTTTTCATAATTTAAATTCTAAAACTAGTATTGAAACTTTTCTTACATTTATTTTATTCTGATATATATAAATACACCTCTCACTGCGTTACTGAAAACGTGTTCTCTTGTTTAAATTTTTATTCTTTCATGTTGTATTATCTTAACATGCCTAAGTTTTTCTGCTTAATAATCTGCGGAGAGGCGACCTTAGCAACATGCGTTCAAGCCCCATCCCCAGCCGTTACACGACAGACAGACAACGAAATTATTATGTTTGATACTTCAACATCGAAAAATATGTTTTCTTATGTCAATTAATATTTCTTAATTATTTGATTTATTAAAGAAAAAAATTACTTCATTTTATCAAATATTGAATTGTACTATTTTGGAAGCAATATGGCTTGAGCCTACATACATTGCACACATTCATTTCTGTGGTTTTATTATTGAGCGATATGTAACACGTATGTCAAGATGATTTTCATTTTATAACGTGAGAAAATAACATTTTTATTTCATACATTTGCATTTTGTATGTTTGCGTTTTGAATTTGTCCCTTTTTTGTATTTTTTTTTTTACTCTGTACTGACATTTCTTTTGTTAGTGAATTGGTAGAATTTTTTTTGCTCTGTTCTGTATAAATACTTATTTCCCTGTCACCGCGTTAATGAAAAAAATACATTTTCTTTATATCAGTTAATTCTCTTTCTCAATTATTATTTATTAATAAATCATGTTGCTTTATTATTTCATATTACTGTTAATAAATTTTTTGAAATATGTATGTTCAGAAGTACTATTTTTGAATTTTACTATTGCAATATCTATTATACATTTATGTGATTTTTCATCTTAATAATGTTAAGACATGAACATTTTATTATAATTTTTAAAGCTCAAAATAATACTTTGGTTAGTAAATCATATGATATAGACAAATGAAATAAATGACATATCACCTTATACACCTATCTTTTCTTCCACTTTGCGATATATTTCCATTTATAATTCGTAAAAATATCTAATACGTGGGTCATAAATAAGTGCCATAATTTCAATTATTTATTTACCTAAATATCATGTTGCATACTGCGATTATTAGCTATTGTGTCATGTGGGAGGAATTACTTCAACATTCTTGATGTACATATTAAATATATTGATGACTTCATGTCCGGCTAGTACAGTGGCAAGTATTTTTTTGTTAAGCTGCAACAGGCTGTAGGGCCCAATAACTGCAGCAAAACACATCACAAAACACTCCAGGCTTGAGTTAATCACACATGTGTTGTATTGTGACTTCACCAGGAATCGAACCCGGAACTTTCGGAAAGGGAGGCCAGTTTCATGCCCACTGGACTACGAGGGCTGTCATCACAATTCACAGTCGTAATTGTGCTAAAGGTCCCATTACCTTATTGATCCTTATTAAAAAACCTTGAGCTAATTAATGAAATTGCAGAGGACAATATCACGCTAGAGTAAAAACACTATTTTATAAATTGTATATATTTTATTGAAATACAAACATATCATTTTAATGCTGTAATTTTCCGAATAAAAAACAAAACAAAAATTAAGTCACATCAGTTAAATAAAGGTACAAGTAATTTGAATAAAAACATCTATCCGCTCACCAGCTAAATTAGAACAAGAGCGGTGAGTGCAGACAAAACAGGAAACCGTGGCACGATACAGATACAGCTCACCTACTAATCTTACTGACTACGCTGTTTTTATTTTAATGTATATACATTTTTTAATAATATAGATTTCCTTCAATATTATTATTACAATATTATTTTAAAATGTTGTTTATATATACCAGAAATGATTTGTTTTATTTTATACATCACAATGATTGATTTCTACGAAAGAACGTTTATATTTACTCTTTTAAAAAATAATCTATATACTTTGGATGTTTTTGTGGTTAAACTTAATATTTTTAATAATTAAAGCATTAACTTTGTGTTAAGACATTTTAATTTTTTTTATTTACATTTTTCATATTATTAATAAAAATAGAAAACAAATAGAGACACCCGAGAACGTATGGAAACAATCTAAAGCGAATAGACCGTAGGAGATGAATTGGGTTTCTATTTTGGAGGTAGCTTGCCATTAATTTTAGCCGAGAAACCAATCTCATACGGCCTTTTCAATAATACATCATGGTTGACTATCAAAAGCCTTGGTGAAATCATTATATTAACAATTAACAGTGCTTCCGTTAAATAATTCGTGAAAACCATCAGATTTGTCTCAACCGGGCGCCCTTTCCTGAGTCCGTGCTGTTCATCAATTATAAATGTCTCTCTTCGGGAAGCGACGATTCTACTTATTATAATTTCAAATACCTTAGCTGGTGCAGAAAAAATAGGTACAGGTCTGTAGTTTTCTACAGATGACATAGAACCACTCTTATATATTGGAGTAACTTTTGACATGTTTCTGGGAAGATCCCTGTAGTAATAGAAAGATTATACAAAAAATAAACAGATTTTTTTATTAGTTCCACACAACCCTTTAACAGAAATGTTGGAATGAAATCTGGACCACGAGAATGAGTATAATGCATGTTTATTAATTTTTTAATAGTGTCGGACACATCTTTCTCACTGACATTTTGAACATCAATGGAGAATATTGCTTAGCAGTATTAACATTGAATATTACAAACTCATTGAAGTCAAATAATTGACATATCTAATAGCAAATAATTTATCTCCAACAATAGTTCTATTTGATGCAGATACTTCATGGCATGAACATAATATTTCACATGTCAACAAAAATATTTAACAGAGCAAGCCCTGAATGAACTTAAAAACTTTCTCCTAATTCACTGTAAAATAACAATTATGCAATCACAACTTCTTCCCGTTTGATTATGCTAATGTGTGTTAATTTGGATGTCAATGTAGAGTATCTCAACAAACTGGAAGGCCTTAAAAACTTATGTATCCGTTCAATCTTCAACCTCAAAAAATTCCATCACATGTCATCTTTCCGCGATCTTCTCCATTGCCCTACAATCCAATGCCGCAAACCATGACTTGTCTCTACTTTACAATCCTCACTCACATCAAGTATCTTACCAGAACGGAACTTCTGAGAATGATCAAGATATATGTACTGAAATTTGTTCTTTTTACCTTCAGTTGCTCTTGGATATTGTAGGTAATGAAAATCCTTTCCTACATTAATTTTATTCTGAAAACTATATAAATACTTATTTACCTGTCAATGCATGTATTTTTACCGAACTGAATATATTTTTCAATGTTTACTGAAGACATTGAAAAATACATTCCTTTTAATTTTTTGGTGCCTTAATATGTTCGTTAGTACATATTTAAGCATATAATTTTGATACTGTAGTTCTTCGAATAAACTATGTCATTATGTTTAAAACAGAAGATGAATATAAACGAAATTAAATGCCTGGTAAAAGTATTAATAATTATTGACAATACAGCACTCGTTGCTATTACAAGATGACACCAAGATGACAGGTAAACAAAAACGTCAAAAAATGCCATAGATAAAAACAAATAGACGAGAGCTACAATCTAACCAGGACTAATTTACACACGCGTCATTTTACGAACGTTTAATTCTTTTAAGTATCTGACTGGTTCAAGTAACGACTCTGGAATGCGATTTAAGTCAACTAACGCGGAAAGCAGAATACTTACCTTTCACGTGCCTTTCACGAGGTCGAGCGGAAAGGTGTAAGGCGTAAGGTGCAAGTATTGACTCTGTATTCGGGCCTAAGTATGCATTATATGCTTGGGTAAAATTATATCTAAATGCATATCGAGAGTAGAAAGCCAAAAGGGTAATAATTATAATTAATAATAATATGTTCTTCTTCAAATGTAGCAAATTTATTTTGTGGTAACATAATTATAATTAATATAAATTAACTCTGTTTAAACCACTTATTTATTGAAAAAAATCAACATGTTTCAAAGCCAATGGCTTCTTCATCAGGAAAACAAAAATAATATTTTTAAAAAAAAAATTAAATATTATTTTTGTTTTCCTGATGAAGAAGTCATTGGCTTTGAAACATGTTGATTTTTTCAATAAATAAGTGGTTTAAACAAAGTTCATTTATATTAATAATAATAATAAGGGTGTTCGATCTTTATGAACAGGACCAAATGTCACTGAACACAACCACCTCCCTCACACCGTTTCATAGTGCACGCTCTACTAAAACCTTTTATCTATGACATTACTATTCCACTTTGAACTGTCTTGTTGGCCTGATGTGTTTTGTTGAGTTTTGTGTGTGTTTATGTGAGCGTAAAGCCTCCGGATAAAGATCAAGGTGCCACAAGATTTCCAGCTACTGCCCTTGTGATAAGGGAGAAAAGCAGCGTTGTTCCTTCAACCTGGACCAAAAGGACAAAGGTAAGAGCGTGCTTTCCTTCTGATCTTTATTTCCTTCCAGAACCCGTCTTTCCCACATCTTAACTTATCCATCTCACATTCCGTGGTCAAACAAAGGGTAAATAATCACCAATAGTGATTATTTCGAACTTTATAGGAGAGAAAAGGAATGTTTTGTCATTATTTCTTTTATTATGAAATGATTTCCATGTGTTTTGGATTAACAAATATGGAAATCGTTTATTAATAAAAGAAAGATTGACAGACATTTCTTTTGCTCTCCTGTAAAGTTCGAAATAATCACTAACGCCCTTTTGGATTTCTATCCTCGATATAAGCACGACATAGTGAAAAGTAAATAAGAAACATCGTGAAATGAGATTGTTGAGTAAAAAAATTTAAAAACTTGTGTTTGATGTTTTTTTAATTATGAACATTGTTTAGTTTTTTTTTTTAATTTTTCTGTAAAGCATTAATAATTCAGCTTCTTTTTAATGTTAGGATCCATTTTCAATGTATTTTCTGAAAGTTCTATATAAAGGGTAAAGATGTCTTTCAATGATTGTATATTTAATACATATTTTTAGGGAATTTTCTTAAATCAGCGTCTGCGAAACTGGAGATACTGATTTTGCAAAAGATGAATGCCATGATACAAAAGATTAAGGTTACAAGTTTTCGGTAGACACATACATGCATTAGGCCCCGTTGTTTCAAGTTGGATTAAAATAAAAGTTTGTTTAAATCATAAATTATTACGGAAACGGAATTTTGAATGGTGGAGTGTAAAAATCTATGCTTTAAACAAACTTTTATTATCATCCAACTTGAAACAACCAGGCCTTACTCCTTTAGTTGACAATTACTTTACAAATGTTGTTTGTTATAGTGCTTTGGCAAGATTACTGATCAACATTAAAATTAACTAATATTTTTAATTTCAACCAGCATTAGCATAATATATGAACACGGTTTGAGAAACAATGTACTTAATGATTCATTTATTATTTATATCTCATTCAAAAAGTAATAAATTATAATTAAAAACAAAAGCTGAGTATAATATAAAAAATAAAATACCTTTTCAACAGAGAGGGGATTCCTAAACTTGATATAAGCAATAACTGTAGTTCTTTCAGCGTGAAACTTTTTTTCTATGAGGGCCACTTTAGGTTTTGTTTTGAAGTCAGCCAGTGGTATGTTCCGTATCCTAAGAAAGAAAAATATGATTTAATTAACAAAATAAATGTCAGTTACTACTGTATAATATATGACTACACACATAAATATGTACCTAAGTAAGATGTTTCATAAAGATTGTTTGCTTGAAATAAATACATATTTCTAAATGCATTGAAAGAAAAAAAACAAGATGAAGATTAATTATTTTTGTATGAACTGCTCTGACTGTCCCTGACAACAAAGATCTGGGCTTGTATCGTACAATTTCAATAGACGTACAATGAAAATCATGAAAAATCAGTTAACATAAAATAATATTCTAGTCCTGACAAAATACTAAACAAAAAAATCTCTTAACAAGAAAAGCTTTCGCATGGTGGAGAACAACAAACTATATGCCAATTTCATTTGACTAGGCTGACCAGTACAATAAACAATGGGTTTATCCTTCGCTGCACATCATATTTAGGTAGGCACGTCATAAACATTGCGTTACCAATTCTCAGGAAAAAACCCTACCATCCGTAGACAGTCAAAACATTTCATTTTTATTTACTGTAAAACTGTGAATTTTGTGTTAGAGAAAAAATTATCCTAATCCTCTGGTTTGAGTTTTCTGGGGTATTCTGCCATGTTTCAACATCTTTCAGATCACATTGCAAGGTCCATCATCAGAGCTGGTGTGGTTGATGTTGTTGATGTTGTGGTTGAGTATTGGCTTGCAATATTAAGTCGAAAGCAGGGTGAAACATTATTATTATTATTATTATTGATAATGGGTAATGATAATAATCACTGTCTCTCATTTGAATATCCAGCCTATTCTTAAATTGGTTGACACTGGCTGCAGACACATTGTCAATATTGTACAGATTCAGAAAAGATAGTCATCTGATAATACATGTAACATACATAATGTATAACACAAGACAACTTGCGACACTACATGTCTCCAATTGGCTAGCAATACCACATCGAAAGCAGTTTATGCATTACGTGGTAATATTAAAAAAACATTTTGTTTCTTGCTAAACAATTTTTAATGTACCTACCTAGTTAGAAAATAATATTAATTTTTAAAGATGCAACTGTTACCCAGTTACTGCAGCGAAACACATTACAAATACGTCTAGGCTTCAGAAAATCAGACAGGTGTATGGTAAGCTCAACAGGAATTAAGCCCGGAAACCCCAGTAGGGTAGCCAGTACCATGGCCACTGAATCGCGGGGGCTGCCAATTCCATAAATACGTATGAGTACATGGCTGAGAGACGCTGATATGTATGTGTCATAACTTTTAAAGTCCAAAATGCAAACGTAAATAAAAGTGTGACTTGAAGATACTTACCGTACTGTATCAATAGCACCGTACGGGGAGAATTTATTCCTCAAAACCTTCTCATGATTTTTCTGCAAAACTGAAACAGGAATGTTGCCGACGAACAAAGTCTTTTCAATCTCCTCTGGGCTGAACTTTTCTTCTCGCAATAATTTCTTTTCTATTCTACGCGATGCTGCTCTCTGGAAATCTGTCAAGGGAACATCTTCCTTGTTTTCATCTTCGCTTTCTTCTGCAGCATGTTCTTCCAGTTCTGCTTTTGCCTCATTAATATTTAGTTCATTATCAGAAACTGGAAGCTCATCATCTAAGTCATTCTCGGACTCACTGTCCCTTTTTAAATAGTTATCTAGCTCATTATCATTTTCTGACTCCGATTTTCTTTTCTTCTTTTTCTTCGGTGAGGAATCTTGATCTATGTTTTCTCCGGCAATACTCGAATTTTTATCTTTACTTTTTTGTTTCTTTTTCTTTTTTTTCTCGACATTATTTGTATTTGATTCTAATTCAACTTTATTTTTTGATTTTTTCTCTGTTCTCTCAACACATGTATTTAATTCTACATCAACATTCTTATTCTTTTTCTTCGGAGACTTTTCTACGCTGTTAACATTTTCGAATTCAGAACTTTTGAGTTGACTCTTTTCTTTCATAATTTTTGCGGGACTACTCTTAATTTCAGACTTGCCTACAAAATATTCCTTTATTACTCTCTTCGCATCTTCTTTACTGTATTTTTTTGACTTTTTCTTCTCCTTAAAACTTTCATTCTCGTTTTCTGAAGCTGAACTGTCAACTTCCCCAAATCCCTCGTTTTCCGAGTCCGAATGATCGGGAAGTTGCGATAAAAATTGGAAATTATTAAAAAGCTTAGATTTTCTTTTTTTGGGTACGCTTTTAGGAGACTCAAATTGGTCATTGGAAGGTTTGCTTTTTGTAGAACTTTTGAGATTAATTTCTGGAGTAAAGGCTAATTTTGGGGTCCTCGATTTGTTACTTTCGCTGTCACGCGGAGTGACATTCAGAGATGGAGGCAGCTTTACCGGAGTCAAGGGCTTTTTAGCCACTTTTCGACGATTAGGCGTATGATTTCCAGATATTAAATCTGCTATACTACCAATTTCGTAATCCATGTTACATGTGACGAAAGCTAGAACAAAATTCCAGACGACCCATACACTAGATTACTACACAAAACTTGCGTTAAACTTTATTTACAACTTCTATTTACCATTAACTCTCATTTACCTTTAAATTAAGAGTCAATCCTTAAAATATTTAGATAGAGTTGTCACTTAAACATAAAACTCTTTCAATAACATTACAAATAAACTATCACTTGAAACACATGGACCCGGTAGTTCAAGTCACAAACAAAACATTGAGGTTATGTTGTCTCCATTATTTTCAATTTCTCCATAGGCAAAAGCACAATTTACCCATAGATGAAATATAAAGGGCCTTGTACACATTGGCCACCCTCAGCAGAGTGCCAACATCGGCCAACCTCGCAAAATGCTTGACAGCTACAGTAGCCGGCAAACATCTTGAAATTCTACGGCGTAGTAGGGGGAAGTTTGCGCATCTACCTTTCCACCAACGAGACCCAATTTTCGTCTTCTGCGCATTCCCCCACTATGCCAAAGAATTTCAAGAAGTTGATATAGTTATCACTACCGTAGAGGATTAATTCCCATAAGATCGACGGCGAAAAATGACGCGAATCCACATTTCAAAAGTAGCTTTATAACCAGCGGGCCTTTTAGCGGGGCTTTCGCCCCAGGCTTATACCTACTGCACGTGCGCACAGCTGTGTGACAAACAAACCTTTTTCCTCGGAAGGAACAATGAATGCAATTAAGTCGGCGTTTAAGCTGGCTAATAAAAGTAATGAAAAATAATGTTTCTTCTAGCTTGAATATATTTTAAGGTCTTGTCGGTTTGGGAATACCGCACTTAGCGACAAGGGTTAATAAATTTTATTGCACTCGGCTCGATTCGGCAGCCGTTTTCAAAGGATCCGAAACTGAACAATTTATTTGGGAAGCAATGGATTATCGAGAAATCGACGATAATGCTCAAGAGGGTTGAAAACATTTGCGATGTCCGAAACCTTAAAATTCCCGAGATCTGTATTTGTTTTGCCTAAAATGTAATATCTGCACGTGCACGTGCGGAACAAAAAAATTAGTTTTCCGCAAGGGTATGCAGAGGTTTATAGACAGAGATATATGACGATAGATATAGATATAAGATTATTAACAATTTCTCCTACATAAATTTTCTGATAATATAATGCAAGCAAGTACCAAGATAAGATTATAAATTCGCTATATGTTAGAAGATACGTATGTATACATATAGGGAATTATTGGTATAAAATAATAGTAATAATATTAACGTTTGTAAATGATTTTTATGTTATTATTAACATTATTATTTTGACGCCGACGACATTGTAAATAAATAAATATAATGTTGCGAAATTGCTAAATTTTAAATGTTTGTAAATATATTTTTATGTGATAGTATATAATATGATTTAAAGAGTCCCTAGGCATAAGTTCTAGTTACAATTATATTTTAATTAGTTTTATATTGTAATGATTATTAATTAATTAAGTATTAGCATTGTAAGTTTATTTGTATTGTAAGTCGATTATAAGCGCTGGTTATAAGTCTTTTATTTTTATATAAATAATCCATTTAAGGTAGATAATATGTCAATTTTATATAAAAATAGTTCTGTAATGATTATTACAGAATTTAAATTATTACAGAAGTTAAATAAATATAAATAAGAAAAATCGCCGAAATAGTGTGGAACAAAGTGCATCTCCTATGGACAGCGTAGATAGGTACTACGAACAATGAATTTATTTAATTTAGGCCTGCGAGATGCGTATCGTGTTGGGTCCATCACAGAATGACTCAGGCGTGGAGGCGGGGCCAGATAAGGGATTGTCGCCAACCAATGGCTACCCTTCTGGACGCCGAGGTGACGTCGATTGACCAACCCCGAGAAGGTAGGTCGGGCCAAGGGGACCGGCAGAGATCTACCCTGACGGCCGACGATAAAAGTCCGGACGCCGCGCGGGACGAAACAGAAAAACAGTTGTCACGAAAGAGAAAACAGTTGTCACGAAAGAGGAAACAGTTGTCAGAAAAGAGTAAGCAGTTATCACGGACGAGTAAACAGTTATCACAGTGATCAGTGATCGAGAGTGAAATAAATAGCTGCCGTCAGCTATCGGACAACCATCACCCACAGGGACGAGAGGTGGCTTTGGGAGCGATCCAAGCCTCCGAACGCAGACGATGGAGACGCGAGATGACAACAGCGCGGCGCGGCGCCGAGAAAGCCCGGCCTGCTGACTTCCTGGCCGGAAGTACCCCGGCTCCCATAACGCGACGAGGTTTCTAGGAATAAGGTAGATAATAAGATTAGACGATAGATATTGATAAGGCATTTGTAGAATTTGTACGATGTAAATTAGTATTAATTACATGTAAATATGTATAAATTTAATTATTTTTATTCAAATTCCCGCCACCTTTCTTCAGTGACCATCTCCAAATACATAGTTTGTGATTTGATAACACCACAGAGCGGCAAGCTAGCCGGAGATCTGCCCTCTGAGAGGTGGAGATCAGAACCCACCCAGGTGTAAATCATTTTCAAAGTTTGCCGGCAACTGTATAACACATTAGGGCATGACATGGGCATATTGGGCATGACACATTGCTGCGTGGCAAAGCACTTGAGATGGACGTAATCGCTGCCCCGGCAATTTATTTGTTCTGAGCTATAAACTAGAGAAATATTTAGAATTTCGCTCTATAATTTTACAAGCATATTCTCTGATAGTATATCTATCGATTAAAGCAAAAGAAAAAATTTCAATTTATGAAGTAGAGTTATGTTGCTCTGTTCAGGCGCCATAGTACATGATTCACGTTTTTGCAGTCTAAAGAGTCAAATTAGTGTAAAGTTTTCGAATCTTGTTGCCAAAATTGCAGCTAAACATGCATTCAATTAATTTTATTATGAAAGATCCATTCACTCTTAAAGCATTTGTTTAAAAAAGTCAACAAAATATTTTATGATTATCATAAATAAAATATAATCCCGAAGCACTATTTAAACTTTATAGCAATTGAGTTATCTTTGGTACACTTTATCTATAAATATATACACATGAATACCATGCATTTTTTTTATTAAATGATTTTAAAAAGTTGAAACTGAAAGTTTGAGGGAAAATATATTATAAATAATTTTTATAATGTCATGATCTCTCGCTTTTGGTACATAAATTGATTTGTTCACGTGGGTAGTATGCTCATCTGAGTTTTTTGTGAGCAATGTGTTTTATATTTTTGACTTGCTCAAAAAATTGTTTTTCAAATTTATTTGCGACCTTTGCGAAATCCTTTGTGAAAATGTGAAATCTTATAAATTGGCATGTTTTATGCGTTTTTACTATGACCGAAAAAATTTCGGTAAAACTATATTATATTATTTTGACTCTATTTGTTTTGAAAAATATTTTTAAATTATTAATACAAATTGTCACCACAAAGTACAAGCCTTCTTTCAGAAGAAAAAATATTCTTCGAACAATAAATATTTTCAATTAAGTATTTCAATATTTAACCCACCCCACCCGATCCCACTATGAATAAATATTTTCAATAAACTGAGAAGAATGAACTCATAGGTAATTTTTTAAATATTCTCTGTTAATTTTTAGAAATAAAATAATAAATGCCCATGTGTAATGCTGTAACTCGGACAAAAATAATTTCTTCTTATATCTACTTTTTTGAATTAATAATAAAATAACTAAGAATATTTTAATGTTGAAAACCTTTTGCCTTCAAAGATTTTTTTAGCGCGTCTCTAAACTGATACCATCGGCTACAACAGCCCTGATAATGGATCCTACAGTGGAATCCGAAACGTTAGCAATGGAGGTCGAGCACAAGCGGTAAAATAGCACAGAAAACTCTACAAATAAAATAATAAATGTGATAACCGACTATGCCACTTGTGATAACCAGCTGCTGCACTTGTGATGTTTGGGTTCTTCAATAAAAGATACTGGTAGAGTTGGATCTTTATTACAGGCAACAATACCGTTCGGTTAACAGTGATATGGCAATCTTATATAAAGTCTATAGCGGTCGTCTGCAGATGTCAAAAAGCGCTCTCCCGACCCTCCCGACTGGGGCACGACGCACGACCCTGTCGGGATCTCTTTCACACTCTCTTTCATGCATGGTGCCATACATACGTCCCTCAGATCTATTACAATAAAGAAATAAACTGAACTGATTTAATGGACATGATTTTTTATTGTTAACATATTATCATATATATTTATAGTTTTTTTAGTTATGTATATGGTAACATGTGATTTGCTATGATAAAATGTACCTATTACGTGGCGTTATATACATAAAAACGCGAATTGTAGGTACTCCTTAAAAGCGATTTGCAAATGGTACTTAAATGGTTTGCAAAAATTTTATAAGATACATTTTTTGCAAAGATCATTTTATTTTACTTGTATTAAAGCGAATGACTTTTAAATATTCAATATAAGTTAATTTCATTATAGTTTTACGTATTACAGAAGAAATTTCAGAAATATTTATAAAAATGCAGACTTTAAAGTTACAATATCTCGATAACTATTGATATTAGGATGAAGTTGCTTGAATATTTCGATTCATAATTTATTTAAGGCAAGAATTTACAAGTACATTTTGAATTATTTTGAATTTTGATTTTTTTGTGTGGTTTATATTTAAATTATTTAAAATAGATATAAAATATATATTAATACACTAGGGATGGATCGTCCACGTCCGTCCATCGACGAGACGATCAACTAGTTGAATTCGTCAACTAGTTGATCTATTTTCAACTTTATAGATAAAAAGATAAATCTATTATAATTTTGTTTACACCACTTTTTATTGATTTTTTACATGTTTAATTTTTTAAATTTAAAGAAGTTCGAAAGAATATAGCTTCGGGGAAAGTAAAACCGCTACTTGTGCTTATATGTAAAGAGAAATATTTTATTATTTATTTGTTAACGCACATTATAGGCTTTTACATAATGTTTTATATACTTCTTTCTATATATAATAAAGAAAGAAGTAGATATACACAACAATATATTAGTTCAATAAAAAATAAAATAATTAAACAAAATTGCTTTATTTTATACAATGCAAAATTGGGAATTCACCGAAACGTCGCACGTGCACATCGCACAAATCAAGTAAAAAATTATAGATAATAGCTTATTAAGCCTATCTCACCCTACGCATGCATTCTAATTTCAAGTCTCTGTCATAGTTCGTGTACACAGATCTGCACTCTATGGTCGTGTACTTTAGAGTTGAAATGAAATTACCCGTCGAGCCGTCTATGACGTCTACAAGTCGACAGCGAGAGATGAGAGAGAAATAAACGGAGACGTTTTGTCTTTCTCTCGCTCGTTGCTTTGCACTACGTTGAATCTCGAATCGTCCACCGTCCACGGCGTCCGCCGTCCACCGCCTACGAATGCAAATAGTCCACGCGATAAACGTAAACCGTCGACGCGTCGACGCAACGTCAACGGTTGATTTCAACTAGTCCGTCCATTCAACGCCCATTCCTTAATTTTTACTCATCCCTATGTCAAATACGTACAAATAATGAGGTCACGGAGGACGGAAGTTATCGGTCTGAAGAATGAACAATACTAGGGATGGGCGTTGAATGGACGGACTAGTTGAAATCAACCGTTGACGTTGCATCGACGCGTCGACCGTTTACGTTTATCGCATGGACTAGTTGAATTCGTAGACGGTGGACATCGGACGCCGTGGTCGGTGGACGATTCACAAAACGTCTCCGTTTATTTCTCTCTCGTCTCTCGCTGTCGACTTGTAGATGCCATAGACGTCATAGACGGCTCGGGTAATTTCATTTCAACTCTAAAGTACACTCTATGTACACGAACTATGACTAGAGATTTGAAATTTGAATACATGCGTAGGGCGAGATAGGCTTAATAAGCTATTATCTATTATTTATTACTTGATTTTTTGTGATGTCACGTGCGACGATTCGGTGAATTCCCAATTTTACGCTGTATAAAATAAAACAATTCTGTTTAATTATTTTATTTTTTATTGAACTAATATTTTACTGCTTACACCTGATATTGTTGTGTACACCTACTTCTTTCTATATATAATAAAGAAAGAACATATTATATAAAACACTATGTAAAAGCCTATAATGTGCGTAAACAAATAAATAATAAAATATTTCTTTTTACATATAAGCACAAGTAGCGGTTTTACTTTCCGCGAAACTATATTCCTTCGAATTTCTTTAAATTTTAAAAATTAACGTCATAAAAATTGCCAACGGTTGAGCCGTCGAGAAGCGTCGCGTTGAACCGTAGACAGTTGACCGTCGTCCGATGTTTAGATAGAACGTCCGCGACGTCCGCGTAACGAAGTTGACGCGTCAACTAGTTGACGAATTCAACTAGTTGATCGTCTCGTCGATGGATGGACGTGGACGGTCTCGTTTCGTCGACGGTAAATACGTCGACGACCCATCCCTAAACAATACGAATGCGCCTTTAAGCCTTTAATTAGGGATGGGTAAATGAAAAAAATATCGATATATATCGAATCGATATTTTTAAAAAGTATCGAAAATAATCGACATACATTGCGAAAAATATATCGATATTATTTTTTCAAAAATGTAAGGGGAATAAGCTTTTGGCGACCAAAAAAAAGAAGAGGTCACCGGAAAAAATATATCAAAAAAAGGACGCCAGAATAAAAGTGAAAAAAGATACCCAAAAAAAGGTCGCCAGAAAAAAAATGTAAAAAAGTCGCCAAGAAAAAAATATCGATATTTTGATATATCGATATTTTTTACCCATCCCTACCTTTAATCAGTTTTCTTTCTAGAATTGCTTAGAATGTGTTTAGATTGGTACTGACGTTGCATAATATTTGTGTTTACTATTTACATAATTTATTATCGCAAGTGAATCAAGCCGGCGTCGAAGCCGAAGCCGCTGGCGACTGGCGACGTTGCGACATTGACAATTGACATTAGTACGAACTGGTCGCGTTAAGTGCGACTACGTGTTTAGATCAGTCAACAAATAGCTGGGCGAGGCTTCACGCCGAGAGTAACGTTCTCATTTTCTTAGAATTCGTACTTTAAATTAATTATTATGGCAAATTGGGCGGCAGTCGGTGCTTCTATTCTTCCAAATGTTGGAGGTTGGATTGGCGGTTTAATGGTGAGCCCTGCAATCAACTCGAAGGACGGGTCCATTCCATGGTACGAGACTCTGAAGAGGCCGAGCTGGAGACCCCCAAACTGGGTTTTCGGACCCGTTTGGACGTCCCTTTACACCGGAATGGGCTACGCTTCTTACCTGGTGTGGAGAGACGGCGGCGGATTTTCAGGTATTTTGATTTTATTGAAAAATTTACATTGCGCAACGCCCAACTGTTGTAGCATTACGCAATCTTCCATTATTTATTCGAACAACGCGTTCGAAAAAAGTTTAATTTTAATCAGAGTCAAGTCGCTGAAAAATGCAAGAGAGATATTTTATCTGAAAAAATATTTCGTTGCCGTCTGCACTTGAGCTCGGCATTTTTCTGCTGCCGTATCACTGAGCTGGTAACCTAGAGCATTGAAGGTGACCCACCACATACCCTGGGCTGTTTTATGCGCCGAAGCGTCCATATCAGCCCAACACATTCGCCGCCTGGTTGGCATTATTTTATGCTAAAGCGTCCTCTCCGCCCGGCCTTGCGTCCCAGCATTACAAGAAGCAAGACCAGGCGAGTCGGTCGCGCAAAACCTTCAATGTCCCATGCTGAAAGTCTTTATTTTTAAAAGAGGTTTTACAAAATTACAATAAAAGAACATCTATAATCTAAAAAATACAACATAAGAACACCCGAGGAGACATCGCACGGGACAAAAATAAATCAACACCCCTCCTTGGAGGGAAAGGGACAAAACAAAAATAAAAACATGTAGCACTTGTGCCAGAAAAGGTAAAACCACCGGTATGACACCGATCAGGAGAGACAACGTAAAATTGACAAAATATGATACAAAACAGAAAGATAACATGGTTGTGCAAATAAAATGGAAAATAACGATAGAAAACACAATGAAATTAACAAGAATGTAAAGAGAAAATAGAAGTAATAAACAGAAAAAGTGAAATTGCAAGATTATTAAAAGAAAACAAAGAAAGACCAATGTAGGGCAGCATGGTCAAGGGTACATCAGGACCACTGAGCAGGACCCCTCAGGATTTCCCAACGGGTCACCCAAATTCCCACGAACACTTTAAAAAGTCTGAAGTTATCCTCACAACTCACAAGGTCGGCATTTGTAAGACGCCGACCTGTTCCATGTGGCCCATTTATGCCCTCAATCAAAGCTTCTCTTGCATCCCTCATCAAAGAATAGTCCCACAGGATATGTCCCGGAGTCTGGGCCACACGAGCACAAACGCACCAAGGGTGGGTGGAGAGCCCAAGATCATGTAACTTAGATCTGAACTCTCCATGACCCGACAGCAGCTGTACTGTGTGGTGGTTCAGTGTGGGGAAATACCCTTCGGAATCCTTTCTTTCTTTCACCGCCACCCTCGGGAAGAAGCTGTGGGTCCACCTCCCGGTGGTAGCGGCATCCCATCTTTCTTGCCAAACTTCGATCGTGATCCGTCTAATCCTTCTGTCCAACTCCTGGAACCGCTCAGTGACTTAGAGCAGTGACGCCGAACCGGCGATGCGCGTGCCACGAAATAATTCGCTGAACATTGCCGGTGACACGCCGAGAAAGTTCGAATTTCATTGCCAAAATTAGAAAATAATTTTAATTATAAATAAATCATTTGATTGATGATGAAAGCATGATTTTAAAAATTTTCATCATGTTGTTTTGAGGGACCACCCTCCACTCTCCCGAATTCGTCCATGTCGTTTATTAGAGAAAAACAATCCGAAAGTGTAATAATATAGGTACATACATTTTTTGTCTTTCGTTATAATTCCTTGTTTTATAAACTTGTGTGACATCTATCGTACATTTTACTGTAAATATAAAACTCTAGAAAACTGAAAGGTTCTTGAAAATATAAGAACAAAACTCTGATAAACAGGTGTTAAATTCAATTTATTGTAGATGCTATACTTGAACAAGCTTTCTTTCATTTTCAATTATGTATACAAGGCTATATAAAAAATTGTAAACTTCGGTTCATTTAATGACATCTTTTTTGGCTTCTGTTTATAATTCGATTTTTAATTTTACTACATTAAACATCTTGAGTTCACCTTTCCATCGATACTTGGCTTTATCATTTATCATCTAGGACGTATAGTTTTTGGGTTCTCGTGCATGAAAGAATTTTCTTACTCTCAATAATAATAAATATAAATAACTAATATATAATTGGTATGCCGAATATGCTCTTTAATGAATTGAACATCGTATCAGATATATTTCATTTTAATGAAAACAAACATTAATGTAATTAATACTAAAAAGCAGGGCTATTGAGTTTTGAAATTTTTCGACTTCTACTTTGTCTTACAGTCTGAGTGATTTTGTGAGTAGAAAAATAATGTAACACTCTTCACATAATATGCAGCAGCTACTACCGTATGTTCAACCGTATGTGCTAGAGCTAAAGAACGTGATGTAACTCGCAAAATAATGACTGCAATTTGTACTTGCCCCAGACTTCTGACTTTTATTAATTAATTATAAAAATTTAAGTATAATGAAATGAAAATGTGAAAGAATCATTAAAATCATCAAATGAAAAAGTTATGGGACTTTAAAAGTGCGTTGCTAAAATAATTTAATTTCATGCAACGGTCCAGCGTGTGATGTCACTCAATCTAGACAACACGGCTCGTATTCGTTTACTGCCTGTGGTGCGACAATCCCGACTAGGTCAAATGACGTCACAGGCGGCACAGGTCACAGTCGTTCTGCGCTAAAATAGGTAAATTTAAATAATCTGTTCTAAATAGTAATTTATTGACAGATTTTAAATTTTTTTTCACTGGTTTATTAGTTTTAATATATATATTAGTTCCATTAAGTTAAATATTGTATTATCAACATCATGAAACTTCTCCATTAGATCTATATTTTCACACAATTGTAAAAATAGTTTGGTATCTCTGGATCAGTCTGGATTTTAGATTATAATGATTATCATGAATAATTAGTCTACAATTTGGTCTAGATTTCGTTTGCAGTAAGTACTTCATAATGCATAAAAATTTCATTGTCATTTTTTTAGTATTATATTAAGGTGTACATTACGCAACATAGATTCAATTTGAAAAAAGTTCTGGTTACATTTTGCTATTTATATGTGGCATGTAACAGAGTCATATAAATTGATTGCAATAATGAATTTGTCAAAGAGTGATGCATTGCTGTGTAAAGTTTTCTGCATTATTATGCGAGGCATACAACCTTTCTGGCTAACGCCTTGGACCTCATTGCAGATGTGGGCGATGTCGGCCCTGCAAAGGTATCGGAGACGTAGGCCAGAGTATACATTTGTGTTGCCAAATACCACAACACTATTGAGCAATATAGACAGTTCCCTATAATTTAGTATAATCATTTTTCAATTTGTAGATGTTGCATCATAGTGCAAAATCTTAAAAACTTTTTCTTGGGTCACCTTGGCATTCTTGGCACCTATAACAGATTAATTTAATTTAATGGAGTTTTTTTATATTGATATTTGTGGTCATATTGTGTAGTAACCAAATTTAATAAAAACCACTAATTTTATATCAAAATATATATATTTGGTTGATTTATTTGTTGCTGTGTGTATTGCACAATGATAATTTGTTTTACATTTTAAGTAACATGTATGTAACATACATTTAAGTTTCATAGCTAGCAGCAAAAACTTTTCAAATAAAGTGATAAAAACCTTTAAAAAAATCTATTTTTAATATTTGCAAGGTTTTTATTATTTTATTCCACTTGTATTGAAGTGAATGAATTTTTCATAATCAATATAAGTTACTGTAATGATAGTTCAACTTTTTGCAAAAAATAAGTCAGATATTGTAAAAAAAATGTAAACATTGATATTGCATATCTCCATAACTATTGATATTAGGTCATGGTTGCTTAAACATTTTCAGCTCATCATCAAGGCAGGAATCCACCTGTAAAGTTTTATTACTAGCCATGAGACACCTGTACGTTGGTGATGCAAATATTTGTCAGATGGTGATATGAACAGGTTTTTAATGATTTTTAACAAGGAAAAATAGTTGGCTGAACATCCCGTAAAATGTCAGTTTTGGCAAAATTTTGATTGAACATTTAATTGAGGAGTTTATTGATTTCAGGCGATGCTAGACTGCCTCTGCTTCTGTTTGGATCACAGCTGGCAATCAACTGGGCCTGGACACCCATCTTCTTCGGAGCACGCAGCCTTAAATGGGTATTTTGAATCATTCATTTAGCAATGTATTTGACAAAAGATAAATTAATGTTGAGTAAAATTCAAAATTCACTTTTCCAATGTAAACAAAACAATGTTTTGTTTAGGTATATAAAAAATTAATTGTCACAAGACAAGTATTTACTCCCTTTCTTTTAACTCGTAGCGTCTGCTTGTCTGCCGAAAAATTTTTGGATCGATTTTTAATCCTTTTTCCATGATCCAATTGAGCTGAAACTTTGCAGGCAGGCTTGTGGAGACGATAAAAATGATCTATCAAATTTTTGTTTAAAAAAATTTAATAATTATAGTTTTATTTTGGATTTTTCGAAATTATAACGATTTATGTATTGTTTAATTTTCGAGCCTGACGCGTTGAGTAGGCGCGAAACCTATTTCATTGAGAAAGGGAGTATAATAAAATCTTGGTTTCTATGTTTTTTTTTTTTATAATCTAACTGGTAGCAAAAGCTTTCAAAGGAGACGAGCGTTATGGTTTGAAAAGGAAACTCCCCTTCCAAGAAAATATCAGGTGTTTGAAGCTCTTCAGGTTTCTGTCTCACTAAAAACCTATTCAATGAGATTCGTTTTTTTCTATTTCATTGCCATTGAACAGATTTATAATGCGATTTGATAAAGATATTTTTCCACAAAATTTTTCACCTCACCATTCTATTTCAAATACACTAAGGCAGCACATTCACTGCAAATGCATATTTCGGCTTTTTTTTTTACGAAAATGTGGGTTTTTATTATTCATTTATATCAGAATGTATATTGCAATTTTTTTAGGGTGATAACTTTGAACCTTTGTTCTTATATAAAAGTAATAAACAACATTATTTATACAATAATTAAGAAAGTATAACCATTTATCGACAGGCCGCCACCAAAAAAATCGTTAATCAAACCTCTGTTCTAGGGCGAACAGAGGTTTGATTAATATTTGTATGTGTTTTTATAATATGTTTTTTTATACATATAAAGTTTACTTAATTATCTAAAATCTGTATTAAGGAAATTAAGAAATATTCAATATTAATAAAGTTATAATGTTTTATATTTGCAAAAAATTTTTAAATTTTTTGATGATTTTCAAACGCTTTTTTATTCATACAAAGAGATGATTTCAAACAATATATTGTGTCTATATCCGCACTTTGAGTCTTCATTCACTATTAAAAAGCTACTTTTTTTATTAAAAGCACGTTAATTATTATTTTAAAATAAAAATTCTGAAGTATGAAAAATGACATCGCCATAAACTATAATGCCGGTAGCCCCAGCAGAGTCGGTATGTGTTCATATAGCCGAATTTTCCTCGTCATTTAAAAGAACTAAGAATATGGACCTCTCAGCATTCTGATATTTCAGTTCTTGGAGCATATGACTGACTGTTCATAAGCCTAAATTCTGTTGGCAAAACTGAGACATTTTTTCAGTGGGGATTTTGTTTGTAAACCGAATTGCTTGTAATCAGAGTCCGTAACTCGAGGTTCCAGGGTACATACAATTTGGACACATTGTGTATATTTTTAAAGGAAATTTAGTGCACTCTGGATAAAACAATTCTAAGTTGCCCAATTTAAGACTTCCCTTTAGATGCCTTACAATGGTGCTCCAAAAGTTTTTTAAAAATTATGGTCCATTTCTATACAATGGCCCAAACATGAGTATATGTACACTTTGACATCAAACAATAAAATTCAAGTGATTATGTACAAAATTATATTAAATTGATTATTAAAATGTATTACCACACAATTCATAAATATATAAAACTAGCTTCGCACGTGTAGATTTTTAGTAACTTTTAGTAATATTTTTCAATTTATGTATTAACCTTAACACATAAATATATGTCGTTGTGGACTTTTTTGTAGAACTTTTTGAGTTCTACAACTTCTTTATGGAAAGTATTTAAATATCTCTTACCGTCAAGGTAGCGTTTGTAAAAAACGTATTGCTCGACCATTTTTTTGTCGACTTTAGTTACAGGTCACCACGAAAAACCCTTTTATTTTTACAGGATAATATAAGCCTATATCCGTACTGAAATTTTGTTAAATTCTAAATATTGGTAAAAGAATTTTTGAAATCGGATGAATAGTTTCGGAGATTACCTCCTACATCCAAACTTACAAACTTTACCTTTTTATACAGGGTGTACCGTATCTCGACGTCAAGCCGAAATCGGGTGATAGGACAAGTCATAATAGTTATAAGAAAAATATTTAAAAAAAATTAAAAAACAGTTAAAACTGGGCAAAGTATTGATTTTGAATACTTGGTTTGGTTAAAAAGTGACATTTTCTTCCAAGCTGGAGCAGTTGGCTTTGAATTTTGGAAATTTACAGAAGGATTACATAATAATAAAATAAAATAAGAAAAATAATGATTTGTAGCAACAGGAGTGAAAAGACCGTCACAGGTGTAGATTTTTTTGATTTTTTTGAAGTTCTTCTTATTTTTAAAACACATGGCTTAGATTTTTTAAAATGTTTTTCTGATAACTATTATGACTTGGCCTGTCACGCGATTTCAGCTTGACGTCTACGGCTTGGCTTGATTTCGGCTTGATACGGGACACCCTGTATATTAGTATAGATAACACTAGTTGTATATTAGCATAGATAACACTAACATTTTCAAAATTTTTTGCACCGTTTTTCCAAGAAAAATATGTGTTTTAAAATGAAGTTATTTATATAAAATGTTTTCACGATCACACAAAAACACAAAAAAAAAAAATAAAATATTTTCACGATTGACAGAAATACCACACAATAGGGTGTGAATATTATTATAAAAATTATATTTAGTCTTAAAAGTGTCCTGAGTGCTTGGAATTTTATAAAATTTATAGACCCATGAACACAGTAACGCAAAAATACAATTATGTATACACATTTTAAATTGAAAAAATAAATATTTACAATTATTTTCAAAAACCTTCATTCAACTTTTGTGTAATAAACAATGTTACACTTAATTTTTGAAATTCCAGAGTCTCGTTGACATCGTCGCTCTTGACATCAACGTCATCGCTTGTGGACTCTGTTTCTACAGAGTCAACCCATTGGCCGGATACCTGTTCCTACCTTATCTGGCCTGGCTGACGGTCGCAACATGCCTGAACTACACCATATGGCGTGACAACCCTGAAGGTGGCGCCAAGATCAAGGAATTGAAAGATTAATTGGAAATCTTCAAATAAATAAGAGCTTGTTTTATGTGGTGTCAATTGAATCTAAAGCGTGATTGCATACAATAATCTTTCACAAAGCCTCAAACGAAATCACCATGAATACATTTATATCTAAGTATTATATAGTAAGTTATACGATCTGTAAGTTTCACAGCTTTATACTGCCACAGAGTTATACATTATGATATGTTTTATACACAATAGATTATTCTCAAAATAGGCGAAGTAATTTTTTTTTTGATGTTGCGGTGCCTGAACTCTTTATTTGTATTATGATGTAGAGTTACTGTGCATCTCAACATTTATGCAGTATTAAGCTTATTTGTTTGCACTTGCTATCACTGATAAATCTAAAGATGGCTAACTACATTTATACAAATATAAATAAGAATTTATTCTTTTATAATATGTGAATTTTTTTATGATTGAAACAGCTGATTATATAAGGGAACGTATTTACTTAATATTTTTCTACGAATATTTTTATAGTATTCTGAAATAATATTTCGAAAACCTCGACACAAAATAAGTCTGATATTTTATTATACCATTCTTCTGTTCATTGTTAAGTGCAGCTTACATAATGCATGGATAACCATGTTATAGCTTAAGTTCACAAATAAAAATATATCTGCTCTTCATTGATCACATGTATAATTTTTAGGACTTTACTGCACATAAGGGTTGAAAGATTCCAGAATTATTTTTTATATATATTTGCATTTATTATTCTTAGTGAAAGACTTGAAATAAATTTTTTGATTACAATTTATATATGTATTTGTTTTATTGCACAAACATGAGTACTTCTTTTCAATTTTAAATAGCGAGGGTGTAAAGCCAAAAGGGTGCAGGAGAATAAAATAATGTTTTGTCAGTACATATTTCTTTTATTGTTAAACGATTTCCATATTTTTTATAATAAAAGAAACATTGACTAAATCAGATCAAGTAAAGTTCGAAATAATCACTAACCCCCTTTTGGCTGAGGGCCCTCGATATTATGTACAAAGTATGATGGATCATTCATGAACAAACTGTTTTTTTAGAATAGTTCACTTATTATTCACTAGTTCAGTAGGAGGAAAACAAATCATTCATTAACTTGTAAATTCAAAATCCCAAAACTGATAAAATCTTTGGTAGCTATCTGTATTTTTACTCCCTTTATATTAACTCGTGGCGTCTGCTTGTCTTCTAATCTGACGAAAAAACTTGGATCCATTTTAAACCCCTTTCCCGTGATCCAATCAAGCTGAAACTTTGCAAGCAGACTCGTGGCGACGATCAAGAAGATATATTAAATTTTTGTTTAAAAAAATTAATAAATTTTTGGATTTTTCAAATTTTGAATGGTTTTTTCATACAACTTATTAAGTTGTATGAAAATATTTCAACACGTCTGGTGGACGCGAAACCTGATTATAGTATAATTTTGGATTTTTGGAAATTTTTTTTACTCCCTTTCATAGCGTCGCCCGACTGAAGCCCAACGCGTAGGTTAAGCGAAAAAAAATGTTTCAACTAGTAAACGAGAAAGGGAGTGTAATAAATACTTGGTTTTTATGGGTTACTTTTTTACTCCCTTTATATTAACTCATGGCGGCTGCTTGCTTGACGAAAAAACTTTGGATCGATTTTTAACCCTTTTCCCGTGATCCAATCAAGCTGAAATTTTGCAAGCAGACTCGTGGCGACGATCAAGAAGATCTATCAAATTTTCGTTAAAAAAATTAATAATTATAGTATAATGTCGGATTTTTAGAAATTTTAATAGTTTTTTCAAATCGGAATCATTACCAAAGTTTGATTACTAGCAACGGCGGCCCGATAACGTCGCGGGATATTTTCTAAATTTGAATTACTCCGTCAGTATACATAATAGGTACTTCACTACGAATTTCGAAAATCTAAATTGACTGACAAATGTTTTTAGAATTTAATCTTCAAAGCATGAAGTGTCTTATCAAAGCTCAAAACATCTGACCTTTTTGAAATATATTAAATTACTGTAAGTTTAATGTTATGTTATATGTTTTTTCGTTAAAAAAAATTAATTAATTTTTGAATTTTTCAAATTTTTAATAGTTTTTTCATACAACTTACTAAGTTGTATGAAAATATTTCAACACGTCTGGTAGACACAGAACCTGATTATAGTATAATTTTGGATTTTTGGAATTTTTTTATTACTCCCTTTCGTAGCGTTGCCTGACCGAAGCCCAACGCGTAGGTTAAGCGCCAAACCAGTTTCCACTAGTAAATGAGAAAGGGAGTATAATAAAAACTTGGTTTTTATGGGTTACTTTTTTTATCTGTGAATTCGAACGAAATTATGGACGTGACAAGGAGACGGACAGTCAACGAAATTATTATGTTTGATCTTTTTAGATTTCGCCGACGTCATGCCCCCCTATACCAATTATTACGTTTTCAATATTCTATAAGTTTTAAGGATAATAATATTACATGGAATAGATTTTCCACATGAACTTAAAGCAAGAGGAATATGTTGATAGAATATCAAATTGGAAACAATACAAACGAGAAAGGGAGTATAATAAAAACTTGGTTTTTATGGGTTACTTTTTTTCCCTTTGGGTAGTGAAAATTTTGTGGTGGCTGAATGAAGAAATCTTTGGAAACTGAAAACACCCTCCCTTTCCCCATGGATTTGAAAATTTTGGGTGAACAATGACGAAATTTTGGAAACTGAAAGCTCCTCCCCTCCCCTCTCTTTTATCGATCCTGGTATAAAATTATTGTATATATGTGAATTATTGTAATTGACCCAAGGCTCTGTACATCAATAATTGTTTTTTTTTTCACGATTTATTAATTATATGACTAAGAAAACCAATAAATGAAAAATAAAAACATTGGATTATCACAAAAGCAACTTATATTGAATATTAAAAATTCATTCCCTTTGATTCAAGTAAAATAAAACAATAAAATTGATGCAAGAATAATTTTATTTTTCAATTTCTGCACAGTTTTAATAATTTTATTTGATTTTTATTGAAACAAAAAAATTTTTTAAAATTCAATATAAGTTTCTTCAATGATAGTAGGTACAATATTTAACAGAATATTGAAGAAAAAAAAGTTAATTCAACTTAATTCTCCATAACTACATGTTGATATTAGGACATTGATTCTTTCTTCTCTCTACGTTCTGTTAATAATCTTTACAGCTCTCTTATGGGTTGCTGTTTGCTCATTTTAAACAATCAGCTCACACTTGTTTAGAACCCGAGCAACTGTAGAAGTATTCCAATGACTTTAAAAAAGGTCGACTATGAGCAAATGGAAGTTTAAAGGCAGTTGGGCTGTTTGGCCTTCATATTCAAGAAGTAACATAGCTGAAAAGCTCGAGGAAGCCGCAGCTAGAGTTATACTTTCCTGAAGATTCACTTTTGTGAGTGAAAGATTTGTAATCCTGTTTTTTTTTAATTCCTCCAGTATATTGGTGAACATGTTTGAGGATGGTGGAGTAGGCGTCATAATTTCATATACATATAGGTGTGTCTCGTTAGATCACTTATTCTTAACAGTTTAATGACCAGGTTATATATTTCAATTCTTTTAGTTTGAGAAAGATCAATAACTTTTAGTTCTATCCCTTTCATAAAAGTAGCATTGTTTTCTATAACATCGTAGATCTCATATTTAATTTTTATAAGTGAGCCTATCAAATGAAATCTTGGCAGGGTCATCTCTGTACATTAGCCACAGTTACCAAGCTAATATATTCCAAGTAAAATAGAAAAGAACTATGCTGTGCACAATACATTTAATAATAAGCTATAATGCGTAAACAGCCATCTTACTTACAGATGGTTTGGATAAATCTGAGTATATTTGTAATGGATTACATTTTCTGGTTCTGAATACATATACGCAGATCTTTTCAACCATTGTAAAAATTGTATTAATCTATCATTCACAATTTAAAAAAATTGATATTTTTTAATATTGAATTATAATTGCAATTTTCTCAGTAAGCATGTAAGTAGGTACAATCATTAATTTTATTAGTAAATTCATTTTTTCTTGTTGCAGTAGCCATTGAGGAATGAAAACATTATATTTTTTGAAATTCTGATGTGTAAGAGACAAATGTATTGCTGGCTCACTATTACGAAGTTTGTTATATGTAATTAGCACTGATGTATTACTATCATTTAGATGGGTTGGTTGCACAAATGATTCACTATTAAATATATTGACTGAATGTTCTGAGCACAAAAAATATATTATCCCAATTATAATAATTTTATTGTGTGTCCGTCCGTCCCCGTAACTTTGTGTAATGTCCGTAACTTTAGTAGTTTATGTAATTTTTTTTCTTTTTTTTTTTAAATTTAATTTTTAGGGAAATTTTTTACATTTTTTTTTCTTTTTTTAAGCATTTTTTAAAAATTATTTTTCCTTTTTTTTCTTTGTAGTAATTTTTTTTCTTTTCTTTTTTATGTAAAAAAATAAATACTTATTACTTTGTAACTGACGTGTAAAGTCATTCTTTAATAATTTTTGTAATTTTTTCTGTGAAACTTTGTGAAAGGCCATTTTAAATTATATTAAAAAATGGTAACACTGTTTTGTTTGAAAGTAATTTTACAATACATATAATTTATTCTTTTACTTTATTACCCAACCGATAATAATAAATATTAATTGTTAAATTTCAGTCTCAAAACTCACAAAGGATATTTCAGAATTTGTAATGATCGTGGTAAGGTCATTCATTTTAGAAAGTTGATAAAACGACTAATGTATGCTGACTTTTACCTCCAAATCATCAAGACTTCAGAAAACTGACTACTTTGTTATAGTATCAGCATAAAGCTTGACTGGTCCAGTTGATCCCTTAAAAAATGTTAGCGTTGAAAAATTATGACTATTTGACATATTATTAGCATAAAGTTTTGACTGGCCCGGTTGATCCCACGTGCCTGAAACAATTAGTATTAAAAAGTATGACTTTGGTGGAACCTGAATTACTTTTGACAACCAATGTTGCCTGAAATTCAATTGCCCTTTTTCATCCTGAGAAAAAGCAGTGTTATTTGTGTAAAATCCTACAAAAAAAACAACTTGAAAAGTGTGTGTATTGAAAGACGAGATGAGGCTAATTTGACCAAGGCTGCAGACAAGTAGTGCTACTAGGCAAGAAAAAAATTACTTGAAAAGCATGTGCAGTAATCACATTGAAAGATGAGATAGGGCAAATTTGACCAAGGTCGCAGACAAGCAGTGTTACTAGGCAAGAAAAAAATGACTTGAAAAGTATGTGCAGTAATCACATTGAAAGAAGAGATGGATTTATTTTGATCAAGGCCGCAGACAAGCAGTGCAACCAGGCAAAAAAAAATTCAAGGCCGCAGACAAGCAAAGAATCAAAAATTATATTTCTTTTAAATGATGCGTGATGAATGAAATGGTGATGAAAAATGATGCAACATATAATCTACAGGTTCCCTCATTGGAATTATGTATTATATTCGAAAATGATGTGCTTATAATCAAACTATTTACAGATCTTAGGCTAAAGTGAATGAACATAGTTCATTTTTTCCTATCTCAAATTAAAAAACTCAAAAAACACATCAATACCACCATTAACAATTTATCACTCCCACCAATATAAAAAACTAAAATGATTATTTGCAGTATTTCTTGTTGTGTAAAAGTTACCAAGATTTTTCTGAATTTTTAAAACAAAGATACAATTTTTTTTTGAATCTCTCATCTTAAAGGAAACACTGTATATAAATAAAAATGTAAATTTTCGTTTGTACAAAATCGATAATCTCTGAAAGTACTTCACCGATTGCTTTGAAATTTTGGCACAATGTTGCATTTAAACACAAGGATGTTTTTGTATACCTCCTTTTTTATATACTTCTTATTTTTTTTTTTTAATTCAAAGACTATCGACAGGTCAGAATGACCCTAATGGATAGTCATTTAGGACAAGGTGATTAGTACAGTTACAGTTTACGATGATACATTGAAATAAAACATTAATCCATTATACAATATAAGTACACTACAGTAAGTGATTACAAGATGAACGAAGTTCACATTCTCCGCACGACATAATAGGCATGTAGGCTCCCAGGTCAACTAAGTCAGAAAATATGTACCCGCGCTTTATGGCTATAAAATTTTAGTTTAGGTTGATTTCCGAAAAGTCCGTCTTACACGCTCAAACTATTTTCGGTCAGGAGCGATATAATTTCTCTCTTAAACTGAGGTTGTGTCATGTGAAATATGTCAATGTTGGGGTTACATGACGTTACCTCGTTGTACTGGTTTAGCATTCTAGGTAGAGGAGACAAATAACCTATGTTGGTGTTGTAGACGTTTGTGTGGAATAGTGTTTGGGATCTCAGAGACCGGGCAGGTATATTAATATCTATTTGCGAGAGTATTGAGGGCGAGTCTAGTTTGTTGTTTACTATTTTGTGGAGTGTCATAAGGTCTGTGATTTTTCGTCTTTTTTCTAATGAGATTATATGGAAATTTTCGAGTCTTTTGTCGTATGTATCGAGCAATTCATTTAGGCCTTGTCTGTGTGTCAGTGATTTAAGGAATTTTTTCTGGATTTTTGTGACTCTGTAGTTGTGAATTTCGTAATTGGGTGACCAGATTGTTGATGAGAACTCCAGTAGACTTCTGATGAGGGATTTTTAGATAGCAATTGGAGCGGCTGTGTCGTGGAATTCTTTCGTTGCTCTGAGGACGAAGCCGAGAGTTTTGGATGCTCGCCTAGAGATATCGTCTATGTGGTGGTTGAATTTGAGGGAGTTATCAAAGGTTATTCCCAGGTCTTTAATAGTTGTTAATGGATTAAGCGTGGTTTGGTTGATACTGTATTCAAATTGTATGGTTCTGCGTTTTTTGGTAAAGGATATTGAGTTGCATTTTTCTGTGTTGAAGTAGAGGTCATTGTCTATGTACCATTTTTGGAGTGCGTTAAGGTCAATTTGAAGGAGGTGACAGTCATGTATAGTGTTGATTGATTTGTATATTTTGAGGTCGTCAGCGAAAAGTAATAGGTTGGAGTGTTTTATGACTTCTTTTATGTCGTTAATAAATATTAGAAAGAGAAGAGGCCCTAGGCGGGATCCCTGGCTTATACCGGAGGTAGTGAAAAATGGGGTGCTTGAGTGGCCGCTGATGACAACTATGTGGGTTCTTTCTGTGATGTAGCTTTCAAACCATTTTAGTAAGGTACCGTGTATCCCAAATGATGCTAATTTTTCTACGAGAAGGGATTGATTTACCTTGTCGAAAGCCTTTGCAAAGTCGGTGTAGATAGAGTCGACCTGAAGTTGGTTGTCAATTGCATTACGGATGAACTGAGAATATATGAGAAGATTCGACGTTACTGTTACGTTATTACGTTACGTTATTTATTTATATAAATAAAAATGTAAATGTTAGATTGTCCAAGACCTTAAATCTCCTATAATTCTTCAACTATTGAAATTTTGACACATCGTTCCATTCGAATTCGCACAAATTATTTTAAAAAAAAGGCGCCGGTACCTACTTTTTCAATATTGATAAATATTTATATATAGGTACCTAACATTTTCCGAATTCAAATATTTTGATTATATTCAGTTGTCTTTGCTTAAATTAAACGTTTGAACCGATGAGAAAGTGCAGCGATATTTCAAAATAAAGGAAATTTATGTATACTGTCTATGATTTATTTTCAATTCTGATACTTCCGAGCTTATCGTTTATATCATCATGACAACCATTAACATTGCATAACAATACATATTAAACACAATAACAAAATACTACTACAAATCTAAAATAAAGTGGATTCATTGTAGAAACATAGTAAGTACATAGTATGCGCCAAAATTGTTAATATACAAAATGCACTTTTTGGTTCTCTAATTCGGACAGAACATTTATAACGATACCAATATTAATAAGTGTTTTTTGTAACAGCGCCATCTATTGGACGTAAAAGCAACACACGCTATCTATACCTATAAAACTCAATGTCTGTCTGCCTGTTCTCTATACAAATCCACACAGTTTATCTGATCTGGCACAAATTTTGCAGACTTATTCTTTAGGACCCTTCGGGTAACATAGGCACCATTTCCCTTCCCCATCCCCTGATATATTTTCTATGAAAATCTGTACCGTTTGATCGATGACTCAAATTTTGCATAGATATTCTTTAGAAGCCGGCGGGTAACATAGGTGACAATTTCCTCTCCCCCCTTTCCCCTCCCACTCCCCTGAAATATTTTCCATGCATATCTGTACCATTCGACCGATCTGATCCAAATTTTGTATACTTAATCTTAAGGACTCTGCGGCTAACATAAATAATATTTCCTTCCTCCCCCTCCACTGATTCGCATACATATTCTTCAGGACCTGGTGGCAAACATAGTCCACATTTCCCTCCTGGACATCCCTCCTAGATTAAATGGAAACATTGTTTTTTTGGAGACTTTGTAAAACAGGGGAACCTTTGTTTTCCCTCACAAATTTATTTTTTACTTAATCCTTAACCCACTCAACCAGCTTGTACCACGAAAAAATGACCATAAACCTACTTGTAGCACCTGATCTTTAAGAGGCAATGATAATGCAGAAAAACAGCAAAATGCTCTCCTGAACATTATTTATTTTGCAATCAGTAATGTACAGCAGAGATATAATTACAATTTCCTATCATAACAATGTCTATATTTACATTATTATAGTAATAAATATCTCGTTACATTAATAAAATGCAAACACCTTTGTAGATCTGTTATAAATAAAATATACATATCCACGTTTCTATATTCACCCGCATTCAATTCAATTATGTGCGTTCGTATACTTTAATGGTAACATATTATTCACTTTGACAAATTTAATTTCATATTTTAATTTTTAAGTATAATATTCACAACAGATTTATACTAATTTTTATTAATATAGAGTTTCCTTTCTTTTAATCTAAATATAATAATTTCGTTGTCTGTCTGTAAATTGCTGGAATTACGACTTTAGACAATAGAATATCACACGCAATCAGCGCACAGCCTAAGCAACACATAAGGGTCGAAATTACACGATCTTATATAGTTTTAGGTTAAAGTGAATAATGACAATTTAAAAACAAATGGTATTCTATTCATGAATTTTCAGCTTCAAAATTCTCATATTATTATGACCCATGATTTTTTGCGGGTGTTCTGCTAGTTTTACATAATTGCACAATTGCTTTTATTACAACCATTCCAGGTAGACAGACTAAATGAAAGTGACCGCTCGCGCTATTATCACGGCTTAACTGTAAAAGATTTAAGTCCTTATAATTTATATGATAATTTAATTACATATATGTTTTTAAGGCATCTTTTATTTATGAATGGTATTCAATTTGGCTCATTTTCTGGATCCACATCTGACAGGGCTTATGTACTTTCTCAGTTATTGCACTGAACTATCATTTAAGATTAGTTAGTTTTATTTAAGTAAGTGAAAGAAATTCATATGAATTAGTAGCACAAGCATTCACAATGATGTTCTACTACTTCTGTTAACACCTGGTACATAACATAGCTGTGCCTTTTGGACAATGTTCTTTTTCTGACAAGAGACCCTTAAGAGTCAAATAGATAGAAGTCACAATTTAAGACTTAAAGAAATGTGCCTTCATAAATAAATATGAAGATGACCATATTTATGAAGGAAACAAAATTCATTGGCAGTACAGTTTCCAAAAAACTGAATGAAATGGTCATCTTGTGAGCATTTCATTCCCCATATTGGTACCTTCAATGATTTGCATCATCCCTATGCTGGAGTTTACATCTGACAAATTTCTCCAATGCAATTCAAGCTGGGTATAATCGTAAATTCATCAGACTCATATGCAAACCCAGCATAATAGGGTTGCATTAAAAAATAATTTAAACTCTTAGGTAGAAGTAAGGAATTTTTGATTTGCAGTATGAAAATCAACTGACTGAATTGACGGAACATTCATTTACTCAACCATATTTTATATTGATGTATAAATGTATTTTTAAATAAATATTCTCATTTTTATCTAAGATTTATATGACTGATACCATTCTTTAAAAGGCATAATTTTTATAACTGTAAAAACTTTGAAAAACAATGAAGTCTAACAAACAACGAACCTTTACATGCACTTACATCATTGCCTGTTTTTTTTTTTCCTAAAGCCTATTTTCTCAAAATTTTTATATACAAAACATCCAGTGCACACTCTTTCTTCGTAGCCAATACTGACCAGTCGTGTGCAGTGCGTACATTGCAGCATGATTTTTACACAGACATAATTTTGGAAAAAACAATTGAAATAAAATATGTACGTGAGAGAATATCATGATATAAATATATGATAAAAGTTCTACAGCAGAACCTCATTAATTCGAAATTCAAGGGATCCAACAAACATTTCAACTATGCAGAACCCTGATAAATCAAAATTTAAGGCATAAAAAAAATCGTGTCGCAATTACGGGAACTAAAATATATCAATTAATGGCAGAAGGGGTTAAAAATTATTTCATATTTTCAGGGTTGACTACGAGGACTTGTGGATTTGAAAAATTTCGAATTATCAGGGTTTAACTGTAATAGGAATATTACAAAATATATCGTTAAATTAATTTTTTTCAAAATATATGCTTACATAAATGTTATGCTGCAATGTTCTCACCCCCCCAGCGCCACCTCCGCAGTAAACCTGTGCAACTATTGCAGAAACATACCCCCCCATATTTTATTTTTCTAATAGTGAAGTAAATAAACTCCTTCACTGATACATCACGATGGAAGAGCAAGGGATCCACTAGTAACCCGGTACTCTGATTGCCATGAGATCAAGTCAAGTCAAGCAATGTTCTCACTGCATGCCCTGGTACTGAAGTGAATGTATGTACTGGTCTGTTAAGTATTCCGTACCTACACTAAAAATGTAATGGTTCTAGACTAGACTAGATAGATAACAAAAGATTCTAATAAATTTTAGAGGCAATAACAATGATTTGCACATACATACCGTCATGATCGTAGAACAATGACGGATGTGCAAATAATTCCATATTGACTTTTTTGGATCATTAAAAAGTGAAAAAAAGAAGCCATATGTTACATAAAAAGTGTATTTTTTCTCATTAATTTAACTGTCGTTATGCGAATTCAGTACAGCGACGGTTCTGATTCACGATTGTAGAAAATGCAGCATGTGTAAAAACGTTGTTGTACCGCGCTGACTATATTTGAGGTTTGAAAGGTATCAACTTTAAATAACTAACCCAAGTTTCAAAGGTAAATCTTTTGTAGCTATCGAGCTATGACATAAAGTGTCTTTATGTAAATAAAACTTCAAACTGCTCTCCTGCAAACTTAAAAAAAGTCGTTATTCTACGATTATGATGATCTGCTCTTCTGTAGTATTATTGTTGTTTGTTAGAAGGAATTCAATTTTTCATTGCTAAATAAGAGCCAGTAGGTATTAGTCAGAAAAATCAATTATGCCAGTTCTAAACTCATACAAAACAACTTCAAATCACTTTTAATATATTTTTCCTTTTTTTTCAACAGTACTCAGCAAATTGATATAAATATTTATTTTTTGGCAATGGAGACTTTGGAAACAAGGTTATTTTACATCAAGATTGGAAAGCCTTCCGAATTATTCTAGTCAGATTATTTTAATTCATATATGTACATACATGAATTTAATGAAACAATTGTCTTACTTGTGGTGGGTTTGTTTTTGAAGAGATAATTCTGCAACCACAAAAGAGGATACATTATTTTGTCTTGAAAATTACTTACTTCCTGCGAATACTGATAAATTGTGTGAAACCACTTTCTGAACATTTTTTTTATTTGCACTTAATGTGAAAACTAATATTTTTTAATAAATTTAAAGTAAAATAAACCTAAAAACTATTATTTCTATATCTTTTCACTTTTTATGCGAAAGCAGATAATTTGGTGGTAATGCATAGGGTTCGAACTACAAATTCATATTACAATTCAAATGTGACTAATACGGGACGCATCGCTCCAAGCCTGTGCAACATTTCAATTACCAATGGGCCTGAACATACTAACCATACACTTTCTTTGGGAATCCCTCAAAATGGAGTTGACGCATCTCATCATCCACATATTTTTTTGCATTTCGATGAAAGCCACATTGATTAATTCTTCCAATTACTTTGTAGAGTGAAATTCTAAGATCGCAAAATCAACTCACTATAGCGGCATCTCGCATTGATGTATCAATACATATCAAATAGTGAACTTTTCGATTTACCAGGCGAGCGTAAGGGACCACTATTACGAAGCACGTTGTATAAATCAAAGTCGATATTACGATGATTTCTCTAAGTTGAATTATGTACTGCATCTAATGCAGCAATAACACCAGGCGCGTGCAGTGAGAACACTGAAGCATGACTTTACATGAACATACATTTGGCAAAAAAAAAATTGAAATTAAATATTCATCTCACAGAATATTATGAAATATTAAAATAGGAATAATATGATATTTACTATGATAGGAATATTACAATATATAATTTATTTTTCAAAATATACACTTAGAAAAAAGTCATGCTTCAATGATCTCACTGCACGCCCCTGAATAAGAATTCATGAGGATGGTACACTTTACTTACTTACGTAATTATTTACTTCTTCAGCTCAATCGGATTTGGAAATATTCAGAAATAAATTACACATGGCAACATCTAGCAGCAAACCTTGAAATTTTAGAAAGTCAATGTGACAAAGAAAAATAAAACCATGTAACACATATATGGTTGATTGTTTTTGGGTGAGGGACCATTCAAGTATTACGTAAGCAGTATTTTAGTAATTTTTAACCCCCTCCCCCTTGTCAGCAGTGGTGGGAGAAATTTTTAACATTTTACAATTTGAATCGGATTTCATGCACATGTTCTGAATACCATTTAATGTCTGATAAATCGGGAAGATCTAATTCACCGGACCCAACATATATTGCAGAAACATGATAATCCATTGAGCTCTATATCTCTGCTAAGGGCCGGTTGTTTCAAGTTGGATCAAAGTAAAAGTTCGTTTAAAGCATAGATTTTCGGGTTCTCCACCAGTCAAATGATCCGTTGCTGTAAAAATCTATGCTTTAAACGAACTTTTATTCTAATCCAACTTGAAATAACCGGGCCTAATACATTTCCGGCAAACTCAAAATTGGACATTTCTAAATTTTTATTAATGGTACGCCACGGTCGTCCAAATGAGATCCAAAATGGTCATGAGGTAGTACCGAGTAGAGTGCAGAAGAGCCATTCTGCACTCTACTCGGTTACACGCACTTTTGCCAGGAACATTTGTAGCTATAAACAATGCAGTGAGAGAAAGTTTGTATAGCAAACCTTATCCTATTATCCAGACCCCCTGTATCATCAAAAATAAACATAGCAAATATCCCCCCGCCCCCTTGGTTTTTACGTAATACTTGAATGGTCCCTGACCTAGAATCGCAGAAGAAACCAAAATTGAATATATCCATGGTCAACATTAGATAATGATGAATCGCAGTATTAACTAAAGAAATAAAAACTACAATGGCAGGATAGTGTCCTAGCAAACTCTATTAATTACTGGCGAGCAGCTGTATCGGACAGGAACGGAGGAGTTTTGCTGGCGACCATGACCCACCCTGCCTTATTGGGGCTAAGAAGAAGCTGTTGAAATAGGTTTGCCTATGGTGTAATTTCTGATTCAAAAAGTTTAGTCTTGTATTAGCAAACACTTTTTGCATTTACCAATTTCAAATTTATAGTGGTTTAGCGGTGCTCGCCTTTGGATACCAGATTCAGAATATTAGAATAAAACCAAATCGATTTGTAGTTATTTTTATCATCAACAACCTTTATTCAGCAAGTAACACGATTTAGAAAATAGATATAACTAATATCCGTCGTTTCATGTCTTATTTTGTAAATTTAAGTCTAATGTGACATTGAAATTTAAGACAAACGGCCATTTTAAGGACAATTCTACTAAAATTCAATCTTCGGCAACTGCATTACTGTGGTGATGGCCAATCTCAGTGATTGGGAGCATGAATAACATCAATCTATTTGATTAGTTGAATTTAATAATTACCACTATTTAGCTGCAAGAAAGTACTGAGAATTTCACATTAAAATAACAAAGAATTTTTCCTCTAAGAGTAGTTAATTACAGTATCTTAGAATATAAATATGCCAACAAATATTAATGTGACAATCATTTTCAATATGTTGTTTTTTCATATGAAGAGCAGACACTCTTGAAACAGAACTGTTACACATATTAAATGTAACTAGCAAGGTGTAGATATTCTGGAGGTAGACGAAATAATGCCGGATATTTGATCTTACCAGCGCAAAACAATTTATATGTAAAATTGCTTTATTCAAGAGTGTCATCTTCATAAATAAACGCTTTTCTCATTCCTCATATTAAAAATATACAAATACGTAGCCAATATTCAGTTGGGTAATATTAGTATCACCATCATTGATATTAAAAAAGAATAATAAAACTAGGGGTGAAAATTTAAAACAATAACACAAATTTCGCAATTTGTCATTTTCATTTGTGACAGATTATCGCTAATTAATTTAAAGCAAAATAAAATCAGACAATGACAAGTTTACTGAGACCTATGCTTCCATTAAATAAAAGAGACCATAATATGCAACACAATACGCAAAGAAAACTTGATAACAGAAACTGTTCGTAATTCGATACTTACATGGCAGTAAAAATGTGCATGCTATGATAAATGTTTGTGGCAACAAAAACAAATCGCTTGGAGGTAAAGCGCTATACTTCAAGATCAGGTGTCAAGCGATGATTAAGGCTAATTTAGTTAATAAAGTGGGCGGGTGTGATCTCGCGTGCCTGCCCAGGAAGAGACCGAAGCAACTGAATAAGTGAAAGCAAGTGGAAATGATTGAAAACACTGCAAGGTTATTAATAATACATTATGCTTTTA